>UESW01005017.1:479274-532748 GCA_900491605.1 Calamus simplicifolius
AAAGAGAGATAGAGAAATGGATAGACAAAGATCAAAAATCAAAATCCGAAAAGTCTTGAGCCATATATCCAAGAGAGGAGCTTTCAAATTCAAATCCTTCCACTCCACAAAGCAAAAAGAAGAATCCAAGCCATTCAAATAGTGAAAAATCGGAGGATTCTCAACTAGAAGAAAAAGACCAACTTTTCAATCTTCTCAACTGCATCTACTGTGAGGAATCAGAGCTGAGGCTTGATTCAACCCAGCAAGGAGAAGAGGAAAAGAAGAAAAGCTCAAAGCCAACCAACTTCAAATCAGGCTTTTCTAAACCTATTTACTTTTCTTTGAATATTTGCTCATTGAGGAGCTTGTATTTACAAAACATTCTTATCTTGTTTGTGCCTAGTTCAATCTGGGGGATTGAACTAGAGGAGGTTGTTAACCTCGGTTAAGCTAGTTTAAGCTTGAGTTTTGGGTTTGTGCTGGTGAGCCCAAAAAATCGGCTGGGTTCGTTGTGATCCCGGGTAAAACAACAAGTTTGAGTTGTGAGCTTGAAAACAACTCGGCTGTAATCTAGAGAGATTATAGTGTGGACCCAAGTGAATCTTGGGAGTGGACGTAGGTGTTGGATACACCGAACCACTATAAAATCTTTGTGTTTGCCATGCTTCCATTGTCTCTTCTCTATCTCTATCTTATTCACTGCACTTTATATTTGCTTGCATTTATTTCATTCATCTCAAGCAAACAATTTTCAAAGGCTAAATTTTTTAAAGAACCCAATTCACCCCCCCTCTTGGGTTGTCATCTGGGCCAACATGATCGTCATCGGGTATCCACAGGGAGTTAAAGCCTATTTGCTATGGAGTTCAGATTCACAGAAGTGTATCATCAGTAGAGACATTATTTTTGATGAGAAGAGCATCTTGAAGAGGTCAGAGATTGCAGATGAAGCTGAAAAGGCTGAACAGGACAGCAGTGGATAGCATTGGCTGACATGTGATGTACCTTCTACTTCTACTTCAAAATGTGCTTCTTTTGAGGTGGAGTTTGGTATGAATGTTCCAATACATATAAAGGATCAGCCAGGAGAGCCATCAATCCAGAAGGAGGTGCAGGTGGAGTCACACATTTCAGCTTTGGGAGATGATCAAAGGGGTGTGGCACTACACAAGGCAAAGTATACCATCATCAAACCTGCTCGGTATCGCATTGATGACATGATTTCCTATGCTCTAATCACTGAAAATAAAGATCTAGAGACCTTCCAAGAAGCCATGGAAAGTTCAGAAAAAGACTCATGGATGCAGGCCATGATGGAGGAGATGGAAGTCCTTGAAAAAGAACAAGACATGGCAGCTAGTGGATCTACCTAGAGATGCTTGGGCCATTGGTTTAAAATGGGTGTTCACAAAGAAGGAGACACCTTCAGAGCAAGGTAGAGTCAGATACAAAGCAAGGCTTGTTGCTAAGGGGTTCTCACAGAGAGAAGGAGTGGACTACACAGAGGTATTCTCTCCAGTGGTACGTCATGCTTCAATTCGTGTGTTATTATCACTTGTAGCACAACATGGTATGGAGTTGCAGCAGATGGACGTGAAGACAACTTTTTTACATGGGAGTCTAGAGGAGAGGATATACATGAAGCAACCAGAGGGTTTCAAGGAATCTGGATTGGAAGAAAAAGTATGTCTACTAAAGAAATCGCTCTATGGTTTGAAGCAGTCACCCCGTCAGTGGTACAAAAGGTTTGACACTTTTATTTTGGGCTTTGGATTTTCTAGATGTGAACATGATACTTGTGTCTATTTGAAAAATATGGATGAGGATGATGCACCGTATCTCCTTCTGTATGTGGATGATATGCTCATTACCAGCAGGAGTGTTGAAGCAGTGAATGGACTGAAATATGCATTATCAACAGAATTTGAAATGAAGCATTTGGGGTCAGCTAGGAAGATACTTGGGATAGAAATTTACAGAGATAGGACCAAGGGAATTCTACACTTATCATTGGGTGGATATATTCAGAAGGTGTTGGAGAAGTTTGGGATGGATAAGGCCAAACCAGTTGGAACACCTTTGGCTAGTCACATGTCTCTTTCTAAGTTATAGAACCCCAGACAGATGAGGAGAAAGAGTACATGGAGAGAGTTCCATATACCAGTGTCGTGGGCAGCATTATGTATGCTATGGTGTGTTGTAGACCTGACATAGCATATGCAGTGAGCCAGGTGAGCAAATTCATGGCGAACCCAGGGAAGGAGCACTGGAAGGCACTCAAGTGAATTTTGAGGTACCTTCAAGGAACTCGTAGACTTGGTCTAATTTTTGGGTAGCAAGAAAGACCTAAGGAGAAATCTAATATCCCAAGTAAATCATTAGGTCCATTGAAAGGGTTTGTGGATGCAAATTTTGCAGGTGATCTGGATACAAGAAGGTCTACCACAGGGTATGTGTTCAACATGTATGGTGGATTAATTTCTTGGAGATCAATCCTTCAACCTATTACAGTTTTGTCTACAACAGAAGCTGAGTATATAGGAATTACAGAAGCTGTCAAGGAGGCTCTTTGGTTGAAGAGACTCATCATGGAAATGGGGGTGAAGCAGGGTACAGTATTGCTATAGAGTGATAGTCAGAGTGCCCTGCAGTTGGCTCAGAACCCAATCTATCCTGCACGCACAAAGCATATAGATGTGAGGTATCACAGAATTAGAGAATTGATAGAAGAAGGTGAAGTGGAGCTGATAAAAGTTCATACAAAGAAGAACCAGGCAGATGCACTTACGAAGACTCTTCCATGGGATAGCTTTCTCTCATGTGTGACACTGATAGGTCTGAGGGAATGTGCAAATTTTTTAGCAGCTTTGAAGCACCAAGGTGGAGATTGTAGAGCCTGATGTGGTACTCCAAAGCTTAAATCCTAGTGTGAAGGTTTATAGGCTCCACATGTTTAAGGCCCAGGTTGTTGGGTCTTGAGAGGGGCTAGTCTATCATTGAGCTGGGTTTGGGCCTAAAGTGTGGGCTAGTCCAAGGGAGTTTTTTAGGGTTTATTATCCATATAATAGGCACCGGTTCATATGTGGTGTTGATTTTATTTTGGTGGCCATCATGAGACGGGGTTGATATAATCATGTAACGATGATGATTATAGATGAATGAAAGAAACTCTTTTCTCCCAAGAACGAGATATCTCTCTTCTTTCCTTTCTTATACATGTTTTTCTCTCTTTCTCACATATAGATGCCCTAGATTTCTAGGGTTTTATTGCTGCCATCTCTGCCCTAGCCATCTTCTTAGAACCGCCTCTCTCAAAGAAGGAGAAGGAGGAAACCCTAGCAGCACCTTCTTCTTGAGCAGCGTCTCTTGATTTCTAGATCAGATCTGAAGGTTCACGTGAGGAAGAAGAGAGGTCACGACCCTCTCTTACAATATTGGGGCGCAAGAAACCAAAGAAAATCCTAGTTGCTAATCAATCCGGGAAGATTACCAAGATCAAGATCCAAAATTCTGCTGCAGAATTTCAGCAGGGATATCATCTCGCTTCCGCATCTCCATACGACTTGGGGCTGGTCGAATGCGTGCTATGCTCCAAAGGTAGAAAGAGGACGATCCACTCTTCAGTTAGCACCCTTTGATGGTTTTTTTTTAATTATAGTTATTTTTACTATGCCGATCTGAATTTGATTAATTTGTTTCAAAGGATCATCAGTTTTATTATTCATAGTTAAATTTAGCAATTTATTTAAATTTATTTTGAACATGACGCTTTGCATGCCTTTGGATTTAATTTTTGCGTAACTTTATACTTTTTGTTTTAAAGACTAAGACATTTGAAAGATACGGATAAAAACTGATCCATATGTTTAGTGATCCTGCCACTTAAAGGGCATTCCAATAGCCCATTCCAATAGAGAACCTAATTCACCAAAACACTGGCAGGATGAGCTTATACCAACCCAAAATCTACATGTTGTCTTTAAGAAGATCAATTTGCATGCAATGGGGACTAATTTTTTGCAAACACCTCTTTTTCAGCTGGTTAGTGTTGAGAAGTTTGAATAAGGAAATAAAGATGGGGATAAGGATAGAGACCGAGAGAGATGAAGATAAGAACAGGTTTGAATCATAAATGAAATATTTTTTCTTAAGCGTTATTTGCATTCTTTTGAATGTTTTTTTTTGATGAATAAAAAATATGCCGATAAGTCTTGAATCGAATTTGCAACAAGCATTAATGAAAACTTGATTGTAGATAAGAATTAAATTTTTTGATATTTTGATTTGAATTTTATGTGAATTTACAGTGGTTGATCACTGCAGCACTGATGTTTGAAATGCATCGATTCCCAAAAAGTTGCATTGCAATATATTCGAAACAAAATTTTTAAAATGCAAAATTTGAATTGAAGTATCGCGCGGCTTCGATTTGCGAGAATCATCACGAGAGAGCCCATAATTTAGTTTATTTAAAAAATTCTTAATGGTTAGTACCTCGCGGGTCTAGTTTGACGAGTCCTACATAACTAGCGGAAGAGCGTCACGCCTTACGATAGGATACGATTATTAAGTACCCAATCCAGCGAACGTTGAGAAAAGGTTGACGAGATGAAATAATTTAGAACGATCAACCATCCATCTGCGTCAATTTATTAACATGCCGATATAGCTTCCGTCAGCACCGATGCAATATGGGTCCGCGCTGTAATGGAAACAGGGGTTTAATGCAGTCCTCGGTCGATGTTGGACTTCGGACATTCGTGCTTAAAAATTGCTGCATGGGCGCGGCTGACGGCTTTGCTTACGTCCAGCCGGGACCATGAATCTTGAATCATCCATTGAATATTCATTCCCCTACCTTCGGTCCGGATGCTTCTACGGAGGCAAAATATGCACTTTTCTACGTTGCCAGCATCACTCTTTTCTTTTTTTTCTTTTTTTTTTTTTTTTTTTAGGTACAGACGAAAATCACACCATTCTAGAGTGGCTCAGATCCACACTATCAGAATACAATATTAAGTTCAGACCCGGATGACACCATTCACCGAGCTTCCAGCACCAGAATCCAGAATGATCAGCAACTCTAGCGGCAATCCAGTCAGCCGTTGAGTTGGCTTCCCTAAAGATATGGCTAATCTGTATACTGTGAACCCTCTGAAGGAGAGAGCGTATATCAGATATCAAAGGGTGGTGGGCGACTGCGCACAATGATCCTGGCGAAGCCATCGAATCACCGTGAGAGCATCACCCTCAAGAATAAGACGACAGGCATGGAGACTGCGTATAGCAAAGGAGACTCCAGCCCATGCAGCATAAAGCTCAGCAAGCGCACTAACGAATCGAGATGTCCAAATCTCCCAGCAGCAAGCATAGTACCGCCAGGATCCCGAATGACATAACCCGATCCGGCAGATCTGCCTCGGACACTCCCATCAAAGTTGATTTTGATAAACCCTGGAGGGGGGGTTCCCAAGAAATAAAGACCGTTCTCCGGTGCGCTGCCGGGGCAGCATGGGAATCCCAGAGGCTAGGGCTATCAAAATCACAACCAAGATGATGGGATGTATACTCAGAAGATAGGGACACAGCAGTCCGGACAACCCTAAAAGACGGAGAAGGCTCCTGAGTGAAGACAATCCGGTTCCGAGATAACCAAATCTGATAAGCAATGTAGGCCCTCGTCGCGCCCTGCTTACTGCACCCTCTCCTAACATCCTGCCTGATCAAGTCCAAGAAAGATAATGAAAGAGAAGAAGAGGCGACAGCCCAAGGCTTGACCCTAGCGATCTCCCAAATGTGGTGAGCTCTGAGACAAGTGAAGATGGCGTGATCCACCGCCTCCTCCTCAATACCGCATATCGGACACGTAGGCTGAATGCCCATGCCACGTCTAGAAAGAACCGAGCAAGTAGGGAGATAATTCCGAGCAATCTTCCATAGAAAAAGACGAACCCTGGGATGAATGGGAAGATGCCAAATCCAAGTCATGTCAGTTAGCGATCGGGATGAAGCTTGGTAAACTTGATAATGTCCCTGATGGGAGCACTCGGAATACCGGACCGCCTCCAAACCCTGATGTCGGGGGAGTACCCAGGAGAAGAGGAATAGCAGCTATACGTCGAATAAACTCCTTGACCACTCTTCAACAAAGACATTGGCTTGGAAAACACTCTGCAGATTTATTATTATTATTATTATTATTATTATTATTTATTATTATTATTATTATTATTATTATTATTTATTATTTTAATGACAAGATCATGGAGGGTACGTAAGTCTTTAGAAACAGAGTTTCTTCCGCATCACCGGTGTTCCAGATTTCTAGCTTCTATATTTTTCTTCTTGCACTGATCAATTTGTCAAAAAATTATCACTTGATTTACTTCTCTATAGACATGCAAACATTCCATTCTGAAATATGAGATTATGATATGAATGGAAGTTTTCTTGTAGCCAAAAAAAAATTCACTGCCGCCGAATTTTCTTCTGTGATCAGATTGGTGATTAAAATCTTTAAATAGGTGTCTGAATTTCATGCCACGCTCCTATTGGCTTTACAAAGGAAAGATAACTTTATCACCACTGCTCTAGCACCATTTTTATGAGTTCAACCATCAAAAATTATTTTAAAAAATTCTGCCTAAGGACTAGTAAAGAAATATATTTGGCTCCTAGCACTATAGTTGTGTGACGTTTTCTGCGTCTAGTTTGCGTGCTAAGGCCAACTACCCAGGGCAAAACTTTTGCCGCCTCTCTCCCTCTTAAATAAAAAGAAAAACAAAATTATGGGGGGCCAATTCCTACTTTCATCCCATCTCTGTCCCACTTTTTTTCAGAGCAGCGCCGGGTGGAATTGAGCTGCTGCCTCCTAACCCAAGTGACAGAGGACAAGCAAGCGTTAGTTAAGTATGATTAGTTTTGCTTGATATAAAAATTAGAAGCCCATGGACGTGGTTTTCTTGACTTTTTTAACCGTTTAAAAAAAATTTAAATAAAAAAAAGAGGACCTGGGACGTGAGCTGCTCAGTGACGAGCGTTCCGTTATGTGATGCCTTTCACAAACACTCCCGCGAGTGTGATGAGCATTCCGAAAGGAACGGTAACCAAGACCGAATGATCAAAATGTATATATATATATATATATCGGTTAAAAGATTAAAGGATTAAGGGATTTAAATTCTAAATATTGTTTCTATACTTTTGAGATACTGTTGCAAGGATTTAAGATTTTATGTCTCAACAAAAAGCCTACTGAAAAAAATATATATATTTAAATTTATTTTTTGTTATTGTTATATTCATTACTTTAATGTGATAATTCAGCTGTGATATTTATAGCTAAGAATAACAAGAGTGGTAGTCAAAGTAAACACATCGATAAAAAAAAAGTGATCATTGAACACATTAGTACTAAATTGATGATTGCTGATCCTTTAACTAAAGGCTGCCATTAAAAAATTTTAAGAATCATGTAGTGATAATGGGATACTTGGTTCCATGATATGATTTTTATTGTACATACATTTATTGTTTCAATGAAATTCTTATTCAGTTGATGTTTTCTCATTCAGTTTTGTGCACATATTTATTTATTTTAAGAAAATATCATTAAAGTTTGGACCTTAAATAAATATAAGGTTTATTCATTAAGTTATATGGGCTTGAAAAATGCAATGCATTGTGATACATGAAAGATAATAATTGTCTTTAGAAGACCTATCGTCATGATCCATGTGCTTTATTTCTCATTATGTTAAGTATATGAATCAAGTGGAAGAATGTTAGATATTTAATTAATATCAAATATGGGATGCGGTCCATGATATTCCATAAAATCAGAGATATAAATAAAAGCATGATTTGGAAACTAATTCCTCAATTTAATCAAGATTTTAGCCCACAAATAAAAGAAATAAACAGCTTGCTTCGATCAATCCCTAAACATCGCGTATTGTTGCTAATTTAATTCATCGTTAAATCATCGCTAATTAGTTGGTAATATTTCTGCCACGTATTTCGATCACGGTGTGTCGTTGTGCATTGTTGTTTTGTTACTATTTTGCAATGCTTATTTACGCATCGTTAATTTGTATCACTAAACTGATAAATTCTTGTAGTGAGCTTGCTCTTCAATTTTTATTCTCAAAATATATTATTATTGTGAGAAGAGAAAGGATTAGAAGTGCTTTCTAAAATCAAACACAATTAAATTTGAGAGCGAATATGAACGGCAATGATGAAAGATAAATTTCGGTTCAATTTTTCTTTCGCTTATTTATATAGTTTGTTTAATTTTGCTTTCACTTATTTATATAGTTTAACATGCAAAATATATTTAAATCTTCGTTAAATCCTATCAACCCTTCCCTGCCTCGTGCCCGCAGCACGCCTGCGCGCTCCCAGGCGCGTCGCGCACGACGTGCGCCCGGCACAGCGCGCGCGCAGGCGTGCTGCGGGCACGACGTGCGCGCTTGCGTGCACGCAACTCCTTTCTCTTTTTTTTCTCATAGGGGGAATGCACACCTATAAAACCCCAAGCCCTCCCGCTCCACTTCTCGTCCTCCCAACCAACCCCCTCACAGATATAAAGAGAGAAGAATTAAGAGCTAAAAACGAAGACGGGGCCATGAAGCCGTTGGTTGTGCTGTATACATCGCCGGAGATGGGGCACCTCGTGTCCATGGTAGAGCTGGGGAAGCTCTTCCTCTCTCACGGCCTCGCCGTCACCATTGTCACCGTCGACCCCGTCTACAACACCGGCGCCACCGCCGAATTCATCATCCGCTGCTCCGCCTCCCTCCCGGCCATCTCCTTCCACCGTCTCCCCTCAGTCTCCCTCCCACCCAACCCCTCCCCCCACCACTCGGTCCACACCTTGGACGTCCTCCGCCTCTCGAACCCCCACCTCCTCTCCTTCCTCCAGACCCTCTCCCAATCCTCTCCCGTCCGCGCCATGGTCCTCAACTTCTTCTGCACCGAGGCCCTCGACGTCGCCGCCGCCCTCGGCGTCCCTGCTTACTTCTTTTTCACCTCCAGCGCCTCCAACCTCTCCGCTTTCCTCCATCTTCCCATCCTCCATCATAAAGTCACCCAGAATTTCAAAGACCTCGGCAACACCCCGCTCGACTTCCCAGGCCTCCCACCGATCCCGGCGTCGGACATGCCTCTCCCCATGCTCGATCGCGACGACGACGGCTACAAGGGATTCCTCTACCACTTCGGCCGCATGCCCCGCGCCGCCGGGATCATCGAGAACTCCTTCGAGTGGCTCGAGCCTCGGGCCCTCTCCAGCCTCTGCGTCCCCAGCCGGCAGATGCCTCCCATCCACTGCGTCGGCCCGCTGATACGAATGGACGAAGGAAGCAAAGAGCGGCACCAGTGCATGACCTGGCTCGACGCGCAACCGAAGGCGAGCGTAGCGTTCTTGTGCTTCGGGAGCCGGGGCTTGTTCTCCGCCGAACAGTTGATGGAGACCGCCAAGGGATTGGAGAGGAGCGAGCAAAGGTTCCTGTGGGTCGTCCGCAGCCCCCCGAGCCCCGACCCGGAAAAGCGCTTCGAGGCCTTTCCAGAGCCGGATTTGGACGTGTTGCTTCCAAAAGGATTTATAGAGAGGACGAAGGAGAGGGGACTGGTGGTGAAGAAGTGGGCGCCGCAAGTGGAGGTCCTGGCCCACGAGGCTGTGGGGGGATTCGTGACGCATTGCGGGTGGAATTCAGTGCTTGAGGCGGTGTGCGCGGGAGTGCCGATGATAGCGTGGCCGCTGTATGCGGAGCAGCGGATGAACAAGGTGTCGCTGGTGGAGGAGCTGCGGCTGGCCGTGGAGATGAGGGGTTACGACGCGGTGGTGGCGGCGGAGGAGGTGGAGGAGAAGGTGAGGTGGCTGATGGCGTCGGCGGGCGGGAGGGAGCTGAGGGAGAGGACGCTGGCCGCCAAGGAGGCCGCACGGGCGGCGCTGGCGGAGGGCGGCTCGTCTCATCAGGCGCTGGTGGAGCTGACGAACAAGTGGAAAGGAAGGGATTGATGATACGAGACCACGATGAAGCTCATACGTTCATGGATCTACCAGATGACAATAAGGGCTTGTATTAATTGTTATACGAATTAATTCTCATTTCAGTCTTTTTATTGATCTAATTATTGATTTTGATAATTAATAAAAGATATAAGTATATTTATTTTTATGGATTAAAAATATTTAATCAATTAAAAGGAATAAAAAAATAAATTTTGAATCAAAATGTTAAAAAAAAAATTCAAAGTTCATAGCTTTGAGTCGATACCTAAATAGTCAGAAGCCGACCCCAAAGCGTATTAGAAGATTTTTGAATTTTTGGTACGGTCCGGAGTCGACACCCAGAGTTTCGGAGCCGACTCCAACCTGAGATACAGAGAAAGGCATTCTGTTTCAGTTTCCGGAGCCGACACCTAGAATTCGTGATCCGACACCTGAGTTTCTGGAGCCGACTCTAACATGAAAACAAAGAGCGTATTTTTATGAACATTTCTGGAGTCGACACTTTTGGATTGCGGAGCCGACTCCCGAAAGCAACGAGTCGACACTTAACTTTCTCGGAGCCGACTCCTCAACAACTTTTTATTTGCTATTTTTGGATACCCGATTTGGAGCCGACACTTGAAAAGTTGGAGCCGACTCCAACCTGTCATGAACGAATTTTTATTTATCAGAATGGAGTCCAACGGTAAGATTTCTTTTTACCTAACCTCTAACGGCTATTTTTCTTTGTGTGTAGAAAGATCCAAGCATCTCACAACAGCTATATTTCTTACCTAAACTTGGATTAAGATATATATAAAGGGGGAAACCGTCCGTTTGAGAAAGAGGAGAAAAAAAAGAGAAGAAAAATGAGAGAAAATAGATTGAAAAATCCAAAAAATCTTGAGAAAGAAATCAAAGATGAGAGATTCAAAGCTCAAATCCAACAACCCCAGAAAGTTCAAAGAGAAATCCACAAGCTTCTCAAGTTCAAATCAAAGAGATTCATTATTAGAAGAAAGAAAACAAAAGCCACAAATCCTCAACTTCTCAACTGCAAATTTCAGTAAAGAATCTGAGCTGAGGCCTTGATTCAATCTTTCAAAGGAGAAGAGGAAAAGAAGAAAAGAAGAAAAGCATATATTCAAAGAGCTTCAAACATGCTTTTCTTATCCTTGTTTATTCTATTGTTTATTTGCTCATTTGAGGAACTGTTGTGTATTCAAAACTTTATTTTTCATTATTGTTTGCTAGTTCAATCGGGGAATTGAATTAGTGGAGGTAGTATACCTCGGTACAAGCTAAGGATAGCTTGTGATTGGGTTGTGTGCTGGTGAGCCCAGAAAACCAGCTGAGTTCGTTGTGGTCCCGAGGGAAACAACAAGTTTTGAGTTGTGAGCTTGTAAAATAACTCGACTGTAATCAAGTGGATTATAGTGTGGTCCCAAGTAATACTTGGGAGTGGACGTAGGTGTTAGATACACCGAACCACTATAAAATCCTTGTGTTTTCCGTGCCTTGTCTTTCTATCTTTCTCTATCTCTTCATTTGTGTTTTGCATTTATCTTGCACTCAATCTGATTTATTCCACAGTACATAGTTTTTAAAGAGTTAAATTTTTAAAGAACTCAATTCACCCCCCTCTTGGGTTGCCATCTGGGCCAACAATTGGTATCAGAGCTTGTGCTCATTTCTCGTTTGATCCAACGATCAAGAGTTAAAGATCCAAATGGTAGCTTAAGCTAGATCTTCATTTGCTGAAGGTCATTCTACCAATAGACCTCCTTTATTTAATGGTTTTAATTATTCTTATTGGAAAGCTAGAATGAGAATTTTTATTCAAATCATGCATATACTCAATGTTTTTATAATCATCAAAAAGGGGGAGATTGTTGACCCAATTGTTGATTTTGATGATTAATAAAAGACATAAGTATATTCACTATGTTTCTGATAGATTTAATAAGTGTTTCAGGGATTAAAAATGTTTAATTAATCAAAAGGAATAAAGAAAAAAGTTTTGAATCAAAATGTTAAAAGAATTTTTCAAAGTTCAGAGCTTGGAGTCGACACCCAAATAGTCAGGAGCCGACTCCAACCTGAGATACAGAGAAAGGCATTCTGTTTCAGTTTCCAGAGCTGACACCTAGAATTTGGGAGCCGACATCTGAGAGTTCGGGAGCCGACACCTGAGTTTCTGGAGCCGACTCTAACTTGAGAACAGAGAGCATGTTTTTATGAACAATTCTGGAGCTGACACTTTTGGATTGCGGAGCCGACTCCCGAAAGCGACGAGCCGACACTTAACTTTCTCGGAGCCGACTCCTCAACAACTTTTTATTTGCTATTTTTGGATACCCGATTTAGAGCCGATACCTGAAAAGTTGGAGCCGACTCCAACCTGTCAGGAATGGATTTTTATTTGTCAGAACGGACTCCAACGGTAAGATTTCTTTTTACCTAACCTCTAACGGCTATTTTTCTTTGTGTGTAGAAAGATCCAAGCATCTCACAACGGCTATATTTCCCACCTAAACTTGGATTAAGATATATATAAAGGGAGAAACCGTCCGTTTGAGAAAGAGGAGAAAAGAAGGAAAAAAAAAAGAGAAGAAAGACGAGAGAAAAAGAGAGAAAATAGATTGAAAAATCCGAAAAATCTTGAGGAAGAAATCAAAGAGGAGAGATTCAAAGCTCAAATCCAACAACCCCAGAAAGTTCAAAGAGAAATCCAAAAGTTTCTCAAGTTCAAATCAAGGAGATATTCATCATTAGAAGAAAGAAAGCAAAAGCCCCAAATCCTCAACTTCTCAACTGCAAATTTCAGTGAAGAATCTGAGCTGAGGCCTTGATTCAATCTTTCAAAGGAGAAGAGGAAAAGAAGAAAAGAAGAAAAGCATATATTCAAAGAGCTTCAAACAGGCTTTTCGTATCCTTGTTTATTCTATTGTTTATTTGCTCATTTGAGGAGTTGTTGTGTAATCAAAACTTTATTTTTCATTATTGTTTGCTAGTTCAATCGGGGGATTGAATTAGTGGAGGTAATATACTCGGTACAAGCTAAAGATAGCTTGTGGTTGGGTTGTGTACTGGTGAGCCCGGAAAATCAGCTAGGTTCGTTATGATCTCGAGGGAAACAACAAGTTTTAAGTTGTGAGCTTGTAAAACAACTTGACGGTAATCAAGTGGATTATAGTGTGATATACTTGGGAGTGGACGTAGGTGTTAGATACATCAAACCACTATAAAATCCTTGTATTTATCGTGCCTTATCTTTCTATCTTTCTTTATCTCTTCATTTGTGTTTTGCATTTATCTTGCACTCAATCTAATTTATTCCAAAGTATATAATTTTTAAAGAGTTAAATTTTTAAAGAACCCAATTCATCCCTTCTCTTAGGTTGCCATCTAGGCCAATACTTTTGCATTACCATCGATGGATTTAAATGCAAGCAACGATTTGCTCTGCAGTGCTATATATTAAATATATATATATATAGAATTACCTGGTTATAATGTCTCAAAGAATATTTTTTAAATTTAAAATAATTACTGAAATACCACTTCCCGTAAAAATTATAGAAAATAGCCGCGTTATCTTTTTTTATTATTTCTAATAAAATGATTTTTTAGACCATAAATAATTGCTTAAAGTTGTTACAATGATTATTGCAATGCTAATAGTGCTATTTAAAATTTTGTTGGGTAAAACCCTCAACAAGCTATGATTGCATAAAAGCCATCATTTTTTCAACAACTAGATCAGACAACTTTCAACCTTAGATTTATAAACAATCATCAAAGGCCAAGATTTATATGCGAGAACTATAAATAGATCAAAGGGACGTTCAGGCCTTTGTGAATTATAATTCGGTGGACTGCGTGGCGAATTTTGTGAAGCAACCGGCTCTCAAAATTTTTTTTTTAAAAAAAGTATTCTTCAAATAATTTTATTTTTTATTTTTATTTCTAGTAAAAACTTATTTGATGATTGAAAAAATATATATTATTTTGAAAAGCTTCAAAATATTAAAAGAACCTGAAAACAATTACCTTCCCAGCAGTAGAGCAAAATCACAACAGAGCCTCAGCTTCGTTCACCCTTTCTTCCGGAATAAGTCCATACGGTTGAAAAATAAACAAAAAGAAAGAAAGAAAATACGCGTATCCATCATTGTCGTGCTCACAAATCTTTTCCAAGCAATTGTGGAATAAATTAAGAAGCAAATTTTATGACCAGCTACCAACTCACAGCCCTCCAAAAATTAAAGGCCCTCCTGTAACACTTTGTCAAAACAAGGAGTGTGTGTGTGCGTCACTGAGCGTGAGAGAGAGAGGGGGGGGGGGGATACTGCACCATTCAAGGCTAACATAAAGGGCAAGTGCACCCATTGCAAACAACAATTTGGCCCACAAAAATGCCAAATTAATTCACACGACCCTTGAGAGGACTCATTCAACCAAACAATTGGAGGCATAATTTTTCCCTCCAGTCAACCATTTGTAAGACTACACATATATCCTGTCACCTGCGGAGAAGCTCAACCCAGACTCCAATCTACGTATTTCACAGCTTCTCCACAAGTAGCTCTGGCATTGATTGTTATGTCAAAAGAGAAACGTACAATCAGACTCTCTTGCTCCTCCCCTTGTTCCAGTCTTTCACATTGTGAGACCCTCCAAACGTAACTGATGATGTCACTGTCGCTTTCCTAAGCTTCAGCTCATTGTCACAGCCCTTTTCACCTCGAGCAGGTGATGACATCAGAGTTGGAGGCCTGATGGGATTGCCATGCAATGGTCTTGTGCTGATGGCATCTCTTTCCTGTTTGCTAGGAGATGCAGCACCTTCCACAGGAACAGACCATCTTACAGGTCCTCTACCAGCATTATTCATGTGGATGAAATCATTTTTCTTTTCGCTCATCAACTTGTGTTTCACAGAGGGAAGGCCTGTACTTCTAACTGGATCATGACGCCTACCTGTGAGAAGTGAACTCTCTATTTTATCAATGGAAGATAAAGATTTGCGAGCTTTCATGGTCTTCTGCGAGGGTGTCTTGGGCCATTTTATCCTCCCACCGTTAGGGCTTCGAGTCTTCATGGCATTGGAATGGCGTTTCATCTCACATAGTATTTCAGCAGCAAGCAACACCCTTGGTGAGTGGCCTATTTAATTAACAAATATATTATAGAAATCAGAATCGACAAGAAAAGAATTGCCACAGCATCAAATAGAAATAATTTCACCAGAGAGACAAAAGGGAAAAGAGGATCCTGGACAGGAAAATATAGTAGATAAAAGTAATGCACTCCTGATGGAAAAAAGAAGTGCAGAAGAAAAGCATCAAATACAATTAGCCAGAAACCTAAATCAATATATTCACCCATTCATAAAGGCCATAAATACCAACTTGTCCAACTATAAACCTGAAACCACATATCATCATGCTTGATCCAGAAGGTGATTTTTTTTTTTTAATCACTTGAGATTAAACCCTTATTGCAGTAGATTCTACAGATGGAACAGGTCTTCAGTGTTCTAGGGGAATATATTTAACAATCCTTTAAGCTAAATCAGGATACTTTAAAGAACCTTGAGATGAGCTAACCTCAACCCAGGGATTCTACGATATTGATTTATAAAAGACTTGTTACTACGGATGTCACAAAACAAGTGACAATAGCAAGAACTTGGCCCAAAATTTTCTTCTCGACTATACTTCTGCCAAAGTAGTTTGGCTGGCCATGCTGAGACATTGCTGATCAGTAGATTCTACAGATGGAACAGGTCTTCAGTGTTCTAGGGGAATATATTTAACAATCCTTTAAGCTAAATCAGGATACTTTAAAGAACCTTGAGATGAGCTAACCTCAACCCAGGGATTCTACGATATTGATTTATAAAAGACTTGTTACTACGGATGTCACAAAACAAGTGACAATAGCAAGAACTTGGCCCAAAATTTTCTTCTCGACTATACTTCTGCCAAAGTAGTTTGGCTGGCCATGCTGAGACATTGCTGATCAATAGGTCCAAACTAAATCCCCCCTAAACATTTGCTATGGTGCCCTCAAAACGGTAAGTTGATTGGAGCTAATTCACTTGACAAAGCAAAACAATATTGTGCTGCTTATTGGTATATTACAGTCTTTTATGAAAGAATTCAAAAAATCAGGAATTTGCCTTGTTTGGCGTCTGTTATTTCTCTCCTCTCTCTCTTAGCTGCTGATCTCCATGATACCACCTTGTTTGTTCTTGTGGACTGTCAAGCTATGTCACAGGGTCATAATGGCACTGCTCATTTGTTCCCCTGTTTGGTGCCCAATTAATTTTGAATAAAAGATAGAGGTACTAAGATCCTGCCTATATTGGCATGACTATAGGTATACATCATATTAGGGAACGTTGCTAAAGATCAGGTGATCATATACCTAATCCACAAAATAGTTGCCTCTCTCTGCTTGACCATTGTGGGCCATGAAAAGGCCTCCATGATTACCATTCTTAACTTTTAACCTGTGATCATAATGGGAGCCACTAGCAAAAGATATCAAAACCTCACCAGTTATGTTCAAGGTAACTGTGTTTTTTAGCTTAAGCAAGGTCCACTTTTTCACTGGGACTCATACTTCTCAAAAAAAAGAGGACTAGCAATGGCCATTTATTTTTGCCGAGAGCCAATATGTTATCAAGTGAAAGAATACGTTATGGAGATAAACCACATAAACATCAACACCACTCAAAGCTCCAAAAGCCATGCAGTCTGCCATCTCATTGGCTACCCCTCGAATCTGAACCAATGAATCACCCATAATTCTAATAAAGTCCTGGGTCAAAAGAGTAAAGATAGCCCCTTTTTAGTCAGAGAATTGTGGCGATAACCTGTATCATTCTAGAGAGGAGTAATTGTAGATTGCAGGCAACTCCTGCCACCATTTTGGTGGCAAAACCTTCTCTATCCTTTCCTTCTTTTTTTTTAAAAAAAAATATATTCCATATAAGAGTTTCGTCACCGCAATCACCAAACTTGCCTTCCTAAACCTAACCAAATTCAGTTCATCACTTAAATAAGCCTCAAACAGGATGAATGAGTAACTGCCGGATTTGCTTGAGAGACAAAAAGTTGATCTCTGCTATTTCTTTGCACATTCCATCTACCATCAAAACGTTGGAGGCTTCAACATCTAATGAAAACTTCCTGGATGACAATGGATTATTTGATCTCCATGATCCATTATGCAGTTCTCACTAAAGCCTTTAGCATATGACAAAGCACACATTTTTGGACTTCCAATAGTTATAATCGAAGCCAAAGAATCCATACATCAATGCCATCATCTTTACGTTTTGCTAAGCTTCCCAATCCATGCTCAATTGAATCAAATAGTATTTTTCAAGGAAACTCAGAAATATTTTCAGGACAGCGAACCATCAAACAACAGCTGCAGTCATAAGACGATTACATAATACGTCAAATCACTTCTTATGATACTTTTTTCCTGTCTCTAATGTGGGGAAAAAAATATAATATATGCATAACTTAAAATAATGGGTAATTATACTTTAACAAGGCAGGCCTAACACCTGATTTCCTAATTCTATGCTGACTTTAACTCAAGTAAGTTTAGCATTTTCTGTTTTCAGTTTTCAACTAAGAGTTTCCAAAGGGAAAAAAACTTCTATACGAGCAATTTCATTTATGACTTCATAAAACAACTTTGACATGCATCATGAATGCTCAAACAAATATATTCCAGAAACAATTCTAGAATGACAGTTATTTGCCTAAAGGAAAAGCAGGACTATATATTGATCAACCTTTCTGAGATAGTGGCCATTACTCCTCTGAGAAACATAGAGTCACTCCCAATTAATACTTGAGACACTCATCAGTCTAATGCACCATCATCACTTGTAATAGTTGTCCCATTCAACCACACAATCTGGAACTACCCGACATGCGGTAGTGCATGCATGTATTCATTGATGATAAAAACATGCATGGAGATTGACTTTTAGCGCAAATTAATCTTTGTCTTGCAATGAATTCAGAAAGCACCCATCCTATATAATCTAAAACATCCTCCATGAAACAGAATCTGGCAGAACTGCATCATCTTATCAGCTCTCCTTTATGACAACTGAAAATTATTTTAACAGTACATAAAATGGAAAACAAAAAATGTCACCTGAAAAAAGAAAGCCTTCCATCACAAGAGCTAAAGAGAAAGAAATCATATTCTAACTTGACAGGACTAACTTTAAAATAAACACAAACTGTTTTCACAATGATTTTGGAAATCACATTTTTCTGCACATACAGATATAGGCAATCACAATCCACATGTTTAAACATCACAAATGACAAAAAAAATTACTTGAACTCCAGAGTTACGCATTAAACAGATATGGAACAGATTGAACTCCACAGTCATGCTTTTTCCGAAGTCATGCTTTTTCCTACAACATAACTATTAAGCAGAGAAGCAAAATCACCTATTTCTCAGTGTACAGATTTACTAGAAAATTCCAAAAAAATCAAATTGTTAGATTTTTCCTTCTCACAAATAGCAGGAAGTATCATAAATGTCGTTTCCTAATTATCACCTTCAAGATGAGATGGAGAATATTAAATATGTTGCTGATATAAACTTCCCTTCAAAAACAAAGAACTCATAACCTGAGAAGAGAATGTGATAAACATTTTTAAAGCATGGGATGCCTCCAGTAATGCATATTGAATTTTAGAATATTACCTGGTTTAGATATCTTTGGCGTAGGAAAATACCGTGAATTCTGATCACTTGCACCAGAACAGCTTTTACAAGAGTCGCAAGAGCAATTTTCTGAACAACCATGTCTGCCTACCATATGCCGTGCTTTTTGAGTGACTTCATTGTCCTCAAATAGCAAAGTAGACTGCGATGGATCCACTAAGTTCGGTTCAAGTCCTTTAAACCTCATATGGACTTCAGATTCAGAAGTTCTTAAAAAAACAGAGTCTTTATGGTCAAATTCCATATGGCTATCTGAAGAGTCCACATGCTCCTCCATTAAATTAAGCTTTTTAGAAATAAATGAACCAAAAATACCAGAATCTTTCTTCAAATCAACATCATTTGAACTATGAGCTTCTGGAGAAATTGACAGAGTGCATAAGGTACTGGATGGCCCACCATATGGAGGCTTGACAGATGTTGTCAGGGTGTTCACATATTGAAGAAGATCATTGCTCTTTTGCTGGACAATAGTATCTTCATTGTGGTTAAATGACTTGAATTCCATTTCAGAGAAGCAACTCTGATCATCTCCAAGGGAAGTGGAATTGCTTCCTATTCTAACCCATTTACCTTGGGATGTGCTCTTTGTTAAAGACAATTTACCAACATCTACACTGGGTTTGCAAGGTCCAATGTGACCAAAAGACCAAGGAAAAGGTGGCAAGATAGCATGGCGGAAAGTTGTCTTGTGCATGGTAGGCTGTGAGGGGACTGTGCTCACGTTTAATTCCAACAAAAGAGCATCCAGATCCTGCGCTGTAGGGAGTGTTAACTGCTTTAAAATGTCTTTAGGCTGGTGTAAAGCAGAGTCATTCAAGTTCAACTGACAAGGATCCTGACAAGAAGTGTAAATAAATTTAAAAAAAAAAGAAATGCTTGGAGTTTAATTTTATAATCACATTCATATAAGAAAATAACAAAATTGAAGACTCACCTTGCTAAAAGATACTGATTCATCAATGCCCTTATCCTTGTTATCACATTCAGACAAGTTCAGCGAAGAGCAATTACACTTCAAAGCGTCTATAACAGTTTGTCCATTTCCATTGTTATCAACTGCACCATGGAGTGGAAGGATAGAGCAAGCCTTTTTAACTGAGACTAAAATACTTTCACTAACATTTGGGGCTCTCTTTCCTTTTTCTGGACATATGTTAGGATATTTGTAACTGCCGTCAAGAAGTTCATTTAGTGACAGATCATCCATACATTTTGTAACATCACGGAGATCTGACTTGAGACCATATATTCCTAAGTTGAAATGGTAAGATACAGTTATAAATAAGTGTGAGTACAAAGTAGATTTCTTATTAAACCTAAAATCAATAATAAGTAGGGAGAAAAAGACAAACACGAAATTGCCTTTGGTGATTTTCAGAAGGTACTAACTGTAGCACAGTTGCTTTGTCACAGGTATTATTTTATTGGTGCTGAATTCACATCATAAATACATTATTTCATGTGCAAAATCCTTCAGTTGAAGTTGGTAGTTTGGAATCCAAAGAATAAAAGCATAGCCAATATATCTGTTGTCTTTGAATGTGTATATGTTGCATACACATATAATCCTTCAGTAGAAGTTGGGAGCTTCGAATCCAAAGCATAAAAGCATAGCCAATATATCTGTCATCTTTGAATGTGTATGTGCTGTGTACACATCTGTTTGTGTGCCTCAGAGAGAGAGAGAGAGAGAGAGGGGGGGGGGGGGGGGGGGGGTTCATAAAGAGTGCAAGAGTTTCTAAAGAATTTCTTAAAAAATAATAACAATCTAAAGGCAAGAATTTAACTTTGGGATGTTAGAGTTCACAACAATAAATTTTCCTAGAATCATGACATGGCAAAGGACATTAAAAAGAAAGAAAAGAGTTTATGGAGGGGATATAAGAATGAACTAAGGATAAATAGTTGCCAAACTCTTTCTCTGAAATAAAAAATTGAGATAACATATTGTGACTTGAGGGAATATTGTAGCAGCCATATATGAATAAATGTAAAATAGAAAACCAGGTCAATTACCAGAATCACACTTGTGTGTCACACTACGGAGTCAACGGACAACCTAGTCAGAACTACGATCACAAGGACGCCAACTCACTGAGTATAAATTAACAAAAAAGAAAATGTGCGTATGCGATGGACTGGGTCCTAGTCCTCAGGCAGCCATTTTGTGCAAAAGAGCCAAAGGCTGGGCTCGATCCAACTCTGCCCCTCATAGAACCCCAGATTGTTGAGACTAAGTCTGCCCCTCATATAACCCCATATTGTCAAGACTATTAACAGGTATGTGGTAATACACACACATACATATGCATATACGTACATACATACATATATAGATAAATAGAGAGAGAGAGAGAGAGAGAGAGAGAGAGAGAGAGATAATGCAAATATTAATATGAAGGAGCACATAGGTAGTCGATATTTAGTTGCCAGAGCCAGGGGCGAGTGCAGGAGTAGATGCAAGTGTGGGTGCAAGGAAAAAAAATATTTTAAAACATTTTTAGTAAGAAAGTGCTTATAGGAAGTATGTGTGAGTTTGAGGTTTCAGGAAAATTCTGATGCGTATGTGTTACCTAGATAGAAGATTTCAGTTACTTTTCTAATTGCGTTGTCCCTAAATCAAGGGCCAGCACTGAGCCTATTAATTTGTAACATTTGCCATAGAAAAACTCCTTGTTGATGCTAAGAGGAGGTGCCATGGCATCAGTAATTTGAAAAGGTTGGAGAATTAAAGATAATTCAAGAACATGGACAACAGAAAATTAAAATTATAAAGAAAAAATTAAGAGAATCAAGCCAAAGATTGATAAAAGTAGAAATCAGAATATGCTATCCAATTTGCATGGAGACAGCTCATACAAGGCCTTAGCAAAATTACAGCTAAATAATAGCCAGCTGACATTATTTGTATAATGATAGATCAAAGAAGGATGATGTGGATGGCAAGAGAGATACTTCTGGGAAGTTGTGCAATCATCAAATATATTTGAGGTTACCAGGGAAATTTATTATCTTTAAAAAAAGGATCAAAATGAGGACAGAAAAGGAAGCAAAGGACGTACAAGTGTAGGATAAAGTGGAAAGAATAGAGTAGGGTGACATCACAAATGCTAGACAATGAGCAGACTTGTAATTCAATTAGAGCAGCAGAAGTAGGGGAAGGCCATAATAACAAAAGTGGTTGGAGATGAATCTCAATTGCATCAAAACATATTTAGAAAGGCAAACCATATTTGGGAAATATCGAAACAGACCTACAAGTGATGCTAAAAAGACAGACAATCAAAACTAACGGTCCTTAAAGTACTTGGCAGGATAACTTGTATTGAATGTTTATTTATTCAACATGTCATTTTGGCACCATCTTAAGTTTCCTTATCACACAAGACCACCATTACATGAATGTGATAGAGGTCATGAGAATGAATTCAGCAGACAAAATGAGGCAGTTAGGGTCAACATGATAAGGAATACAAGTGTCTCAGAAGCCTTTGCAATAGAAGTATCATGTAATGGAAGATAAACCTAGCTTTTCCCAGGACATCATGGACAAAGAGGAAAGAATTTCTTCAGCAAAAGGAGGTTTACACAGGAACACAAAAAATTATACAAAATAAAGAAACCTTCAGGGCATCCAAAAGAAAGCAGGAGGAGCTGGGGGAAAAAAAAATCTAAAGCAGATGCAACAACAAAGGCAGAAATTTCCACAATCACATCAAGACCTTTTTGTTAAAATTCAGCAAGATATCACCCTTAGCGATTACTCAGGACTACAAAATGTAACACAAAAGCACTAGCTAAAATCTTTCCAAAGTCCACCACAAGCTGGAAACAACTTTTTTCAAGAAATGAAATCTGGAGATTAAAAAAAAAACTCATTTTTGAAAAAAAAAAAAAAAAAAAAACACACACACACACACAAAGAAAAAGAAACAACTACAATTGTATCATAACCACCCCCAATCTAAATTTTAAAGCCTTCCTTATATGATTTTGCTTCCTTCCATGTGAAAAAGCACCAGCTAGCAGGACATACAATGTACAGAGGCCATGACATGTTCCCAAAAGAACCATATGAGACACCAAAGTGAATAACTTTTCAAGCAAGTTTTCCAAAAGAAGAATACAATGAGAATAATTTACTTAATTAAGGCTTTTTTTTCTTTTGGTTTTTTGAGAAAATAGGGCCCTTACATTACATACACATAAATATCATGCATGTGTGCATGCGTGTATTTTTGTAGACAGGTGTGCACTAATGCATGAGCACACAGATGCACATGTGTGCATGCATACCAATGGAAAAGGAAAACATACATATAGGAAATGTTAGAAAAAGGTTACTGCACAGTTACTGCATACCAAGAATGTTGCTTCCTCCAGAAGCAGAATCGCAGCTGGCTAATCCAGCCTTTGTTATAAAACAATCATATTTACTTCTCAGACCACCTCTAAAATTCTTTTTGTCCGTTCTCTTTCCATCCTGACCACGCTTCTGCTTGACCATCCGGGATTTATCTGTGTAATCAAATGAAAGTTCAAAAATCAATACAGTCAGCAATTGCAAACATCATTCTGTTCTTCAAATTATGTAATAATGTCAACAAATGCAGAGACAGACACTGTAAGTAAAACTAAAAGTCATATCTTTTTTACCAGCTGAAGTGCATTGTATGCTGTCAGTCTCAATTGTCTTAGATATAATATTGCGGTCATCAACTCCAGAATGTGTCACAGAATTTTCTTGTTGATCTATTCTTGGTCGCTTGGAGCAAAGTAAACTGTTCAGCTTTTTTACAGATTTCTTGTTCAATGATCTGCCCTCATGCTTGGGTACTGATAAGATTGGCACATCTGCTTCCCCAAGGTGATGCCTCTTACCATTACCTTCACATTTGGAACTGGGAGGCATATTTCTGTTCATACAAAGTTCCTGGTCAACCTTTTTGTTTCCAGAAACTGAACTGCATTCTGAAATTGAATGTTGATGTTTGGCGTCTGTCATGGATATAATTAGTTTCATATCAGATAACAAGAAATTAAGATATTCTTGTGCTTAATAAACAAAATTTGAGGATATAGTTATCCCAGTATCAGGACTTATACAACAGAAGATTTATAAAATTGAAACAGCGGAAACATCTGATATTCATGTTTAAACAACAGCCAGAAAATAATTAAAAAAACACATCCTCAAGCGTCGAAAACTTATCGCATGCCATTACTTCCTGCCTGTAGGCCATGAAAAAGAAAAGTCTAAAACCATATGGCTTGATAAACTTCATCGCCGCATCATAACCATGTTCACTATAAATAATGCAAAAGAATAACATAAAGCATACATGCAAGGAAAAAAAAATGAGAAAACGATCTCAAAGTGTGAAAAGATGTCATCACCAGATGACCCCTTTTGTATTGCTTCCATGAAGCTATGGATGTGGGGTAAAAGGAAGCAGCATGTAAGCATGTATAAATATAGCTTTGTGCAAATATGTATACATTATTGTGAACTCATCCAAATACTGAATACGGATGCAATAGTAACAGATATCCGCACAAGAACCACAAGAAAATAACAAGAGGCCAACGTCAAATTAGATGTTATAAAGCATATCTGACAATATTTTCTTCCAATCAGACGGACAACGTGATGTGATAACCAAAACTTGGCTCAAAGAAGCCACTCCATGGATTTCCTATTATTTCCACCAGAAGATTGTAGAATCCGATTCCATCGACTTCCAATAATTTCAACCAGAAGATTGTAGAATCCATCTCTAACTAAGTAATCACATCCAGTTTTCCACACTCAAAAATTATCATACAAATAAAAGCAAGAATATATGAAAACCCATGGATTTCCAATAATTTCCACCAGAATATTGTAGAATTCATCTCTAACTAAGTAATAACGCCCAGTTTTCCAGACTCCAAAAATATATATATACAAATAAAATCAAGAACGTTTGAACCCCTCAATTCCTAACAGACAAAACCCTATCCTCGAGGAACAACTTTACATGGCATAGAGTCCATCCATTAACACACATAAAATGCGAGTTACAATCCTCCCATATAACAGTCATATATATATATATATATATCTTCCCATGTATCCATCCATCCCTTGGAGAAGAAACAAATAAACAAAAATGGCTCACAATTCATACAAAATCGAATCTTTCTCCGTTCTAAGGTCTAAGAATCCCATCTTTATCCCCTCTAAGGTGCTAAAATCGAATCTTTATCATATAAAAGAACAAAAATTATACCACTACGATAAGGACTGCCACCAGATATCTTGCGGCTTCCGAAAACGGGGGCATCCGCGCCGTCAGAGCCCCTATTCTCCGGCTCCTCAACCCTCCCGAAACACTCGGTCGCCAACAGCTTCGATACAACAACATTCGCTGGCAGGGGCAACTGCACTGCGTCCATCCACGACAGAAAGAGCGCCCTGCGCCCTAGAAAACCGAGAAAGGCCCTATCTTTCCCGATCCGCAGCTCCTCTTAGTGCCCAGCCGGCGGATCCCCTCCGAAGGCTTCCATCCCCGCGCATCGATCTCCACGCCACCAACAAGAAGCACATGGAGAGAAACGGATAGAGGGGAAGGAGAGCCACAGAGAGAGACGACCTAGAGAGAGATGAGGGAAAGAGAGAGATGGGGACGACAAAGGAGAGAGGCGTGGGGGAGCGAAGGGGACAGAAAGAGATGGGGGACTTTAGGGCAGGGAGGAGCAGAGGAGAAAGGTTTATATAGTTTTCGGAAAGATCCAAGAGATTCACGACGGAATATTCCGGCAAGTCAGCAGTCGGGAGCCGGGAGTCGAGGAGGGGGGCCTGGGGGCGCGGGGGGCTCGGTGGAGGGGGAGGGAGGTGGTCTACCACAGCCCTCTGGGATTTTGTACTTATCTGCTATTTTCCGCTGCCGTTTCGTCGTGCTGGCATGGGTGATGCTATTACACGTGTCCCTCGTACCAGTAACCCTAGGTGCCAACCTTGACGTCATCCATTTTTTTTTTTTTAACCCTTTTTTGATGGTGGGTCGGTCTACGCTTGAACATCCGAAAACGCCAGGCCGGTTAGACCAGCTGAGGCATAAAATGGTCGCCCTTCCGGTAGTTTGCTAAGAAAAAATTAAAAAAAAGTCATTTGGACCAGCTGCTCGCGGAGATATTTAATCATCGCTATTGACCACTAGCTACGTAAAATAGCCGTTGATCATGCTAATTTTATAAAAATTTTATTTTATTTTTATATATTTTATTTTATATTAATAAAAAAATAAAATAATGAATTAGATAAAATAAAAATTATTTTACCTTCAAAAGAATTAAATAAAATATATATATATATATATATATATATATATATATATATATATATATCAATTTAACAATTATCTTTAAAAATTAATAATTATAAAAAATAAAATAAATTAAAAATTAAAAATATTTATTTTGATATAATAAATTATTTTTTATAAATTATCTATTTTTTCAGATAAAATTATATTTCATTCATGTGTGTCGACTGCAGATGACCTTAAAGACACCAAAGTATTTTTTAATAATATTTTCCAAAATATTTTATTAAAAAATGAAATTCAAATTATTTATTAAAATAATGCATTTTGGGTCAAATGACAATTGGATGAGCAATTTATTGTACCATAAGAGGTCAATCAGGTCTAAAATAAATGGTTAAATCCTTAAAAGATGTGCTTTATTTAAAATCAGTAGTAGTGTTAGTTCTGATTTTAAAATTATCGTCTCAAAAATAATTATAAGTAATAATAATAATAATAAAAGATATTTAGGGCCAGCCACATGCGACGATTTCATAATTTATTAAATGTTGAAATCATCGCTGCAAGGGAGGATTTCAATCTGAAATCACGCCCTATTAAAACTCCATCCCTTTTCCCTTTTCAAAAAAGCCGTAATAGCCCTAGTCTCTTTCCAAGAACACAATCCTAACCCAGGGGAATTCTTAATACCCTAGAGAAAGATCTTGCCATGGAAGCCCGTTGGTTCTTTCTGCAGACGTTGTCTCTTTTCATAAGTATTTTTATTTTAAAGAAATCATAAGGAAAGAAAATTTTTCAATGAGAAAGCTTTATTAAAATAAACAGGATCTACAATGTGAATTAAGATGTGTTAGAAGGAAGAAAATTTACAAACATAATTTTAATATCATTGTTTTTATTTTTATTTAGCCTAGTTGTTTGACTTTTCATGGTTTTGTATATGAATGTTTTTCTTCGTGATTCCGAAACAGAAAGGTGGCAAATAACAAAGCCTTTGATGCATTTGATGGACTATGTGCTCAATTGAGCTGTAAGTTCTCTATTTTTACATAATTTTAATTTTTTTCATCAAATATAGTTTAAAATTTATATTTTTTAATTTTTTTCTATCCATCGGATATCTTTTTTAATGATCAAGAAACAGAGCTAAATAATATAAGCAACATTTGCTTTCCCAGCATGATGAACAAGGAGAGGAGTTAATTAATATGAGTAATGCTTGCTTTCTAATATGAAGATCATGAAGCATAGCTAATTAACATGAACAGCACTTGCTTTCTTAACATAGTGAACTTAGTTCTTTTTTTAAGCTTGCTTAGCCCCTCGTGGTACAATAATTAATGTTTTTAAAATTATTAGACAAATTTATAAAATGTTAGATTTAAAAAAAAAGTAAAATGCCAACATGGCATCTGTTATGCCTCATAATACAATATTTTAATAAATAATTTTAATTTCAATTTTTTGATAAATTATTTTTAAAAAGTATTATTTAAAAAAATAATATCGCAACACCAAGCCTCTAGATGTATCTCCATGCCTCTCCTGGCTCTCTCTCCTTCCTTTTGAGTTGGCTTGAAACAGAATGATCCAAAATTCCACCATTGGCTAGTCTCCTTGACCTTCCTTTGCCTTCCCATTTTCTTTCCAGCCTCCAGCCCTTAGAACTATAAAATTAAAAAAATAAAAAAAAATCCATTGGCTAACTATTGGTACATTGTTTTCTTTCACATCAGGACCTTCGCTTCCAACACCGAAGCAGAAAAACCTAGTTTTAACAGCAATGGCTGGACATGAGACTCTAACGAAATCTTAAATATACAAAAGAAGAAAAAGTCTTGCTGCACTGTATACGGTGCAGCAGGAACTGCACCGCGCACAATGATTGGCACGCGGCGCATATGCATGCATGCCAAGAATGAAAAAGATATTTCTGCTCTTGACGTGCGTGCGCACGCGCCGCGTAAGATATTTCTGCCCTTGGCGCGTGCATGCGCACGCACCGCATGCCAAACACCGTGTGCGGTGTTCTTATTCTGCACCACACATGGTGCAGCAAGACTTTTTCGAAAAATAATGAACCTCGAAATAATCAGTTTATGAGGCGAGAAAGTAGCAAGACTCGCAAGATAACTAGAAGAGCAGTGAAACTCAATTAAAGATTATCAGCCATAAAAATAATCAGACAATTTATAAACAATAAATTACCATAATAGTTTTCTATAGCAACTTAAATATAAAAGAATTGTATAAAAGAAAGCCTCCAACACAAAGGAACGAAGATATCTGCATAATTGGTTCTGCAATGTTCGGTAACAAAATAAAACAGAAACCCTGCAAGTCTATCCAAATTCTTCTATCCGGGGCAAGCCAATGGTTTTAGTGTCTCAAGATATGCTACGCTTTGCACGGATAGAGTATACTGTGAGCTCAAACTAGTGAATATAGCATCCAAAAACTAAGCAGCTAAAAGATTTTGTTAAGAGTGAGGAACATCTCAGTGTCATCAGGTAGAATGCGTGTAGCAATTTTAACCTCTTATGTTCCAGGCTTTCAGGGTACCCAGACTCGTCTATACACATGAAAACTCATAAATGACTAGAACATTCCGATAGCTAACAGAATTTTAGCATGCATTAGTCAAACATTAAGGTTGCACAGTATACAAATTAGTCGGTCAACAACAACAAGATAAGAAGACAAGTACCCAATCCAGCAGGTGGTTTGATCAAGTTTCTTTTTTTATTGGTGGGGGGGAAAGATTTATTTATAAACCTCATGATGTGATGGGAAATTACCTCAGCATTCAGAAAACTATATCAAAGTCCTCACATATTGGTCAAGATTTGTGTTGAAGAGCTCACATCTACAGAAAAGGATAAATTGCAATCAGGCTTACAAATGCTATAAATCTTTATGCATTAGACTCGCACAATTTATATTTTTGAGTTTGCATAGATAAATTAAAGCAATGGCCATCCAGCTTATGCACTAGAAGTCACTACATTTCTTGGCAGGAGACAGCACAGTGAGTTGGACGCATATCTGAAATGCACACATTACCCTTGAACAATGCATCAGAAAATAGATGGTTGATTTATGTGCTTGGTTGAATCACAGAATAAAAGCATTCTCTAGCAAAACAGACCAAACTATACCTGGTGACATAAAAGGGAAAACTGTTTAATCTGGACGAGCTATTGGTGATTTTATCAAAAATTAAGCTGACTCGCGATCAGGTAAATCATAGAATGTTGAGGTTTCTGCATACATTTCTGCATCTAGGTCAATATACGCATCAACAAATTTGCAAATATTGGCTGATGCATTTGCATAGGCATGTATGCATACCTCATTTATTGGTGAATGCAAGCTTGCACTATAAGCATGAAAGTGTGCATGCAAGCTGCACACATATCTGTTTGCATAAATAGATGAGTGCATTCTCTCTACCACATTACAACAAAAATGCCCAGAGTGGCTGGATGTTTGCATCAAGCCTAGCATTTAGGGCAAGGCCATGCATCCTGCCTCCCTCCTATATAGATGCATACTCTATTTTTTGTTCGTAAGTACGCACATCCAAATTTACACACTACAAATATCTAAGAGAGAGAAAGAAGCTCATAAACCAAAACAGGAAGTATTTCCATCAAATCTACACCAAACCACCTCAGCTGGTGGGCTCACAGCCATCTACCAAGTGCTCCTCTTACACGAACCACAGCATGTGCTCAGCACATGTATTGATACAACTTTTCATGCATGCACCCATTGTATTCAATTGTATTGATGCAATGCTTTATACATGCATATACTGTATGCATGACTTACAAATGGATGGGGAATACAGATTCAGGGAAATGCATGTGCAGATGCAATGTCTGTTTCATCAGGATATGTTTTCATCTGAGGATCAATTTATATGTGCATAAATGTATGGACAGCAACATGTCCATGCCATGTTGATTGTATGCATGCAAGTATTGCATGCATGTGAGGAATAATTCTGAGTGGCAAATTAACAAACCGCTTCCAAAACAGCAAGAGGAAGATGAATGCATCTTAATATATCAAGTAAGAGACTTTAGAAGAGAAATAAACATTTTCACGAGAAGAAGAGATTGTATTGTTGTTTGAGGAGTAATGAACCAGTGCTCTAAGGATGACAGATGCCCAGCTGCAAGTCTAATGGTTATATGATCCCAAAACCAAACAAATTTAGCAGCCAGAGGTCAAATGCAAATGATTGTAAAGGGGAAGGACAGGAGGCTCTTTTCTGATAATCAGATCTCTTAATTTGGTTCCTAATATAGTTGCCAACGCACCCTGTAACTGTGTAGAAAAACTCTTCCCAAATGGGGAGAATCTCTATGAGAAGAAATAGATAGAAACCTGGTAGCTTTCTAATAAAGTGGCATGTTGAAAATATGATGCATTTATCTATCGCACTAGTTATAGTGCATGTGCATCTGAATGTGGCTGCTAAAGGTTTTAGATTCCAGATAATTTAACTAATATCTAAATCCTAAAACTAATTCTTTGTCTTCTGGTTCAGAAATATCTGTTCCTTCCTTGAAAGTTCTAAGAGTCCAAATCTGCTAAGATCATCTTTTTAGGAGTTTTTGGAGCACCTTCTTCTACAGAATCTAGCATGTTTTAAGCCATTCAAAAGATATATTGAACAAGGAATTTCTTTAATTGAAAAATTGGGAAATCAAGCCACTTTTATATGGTTTAAGAATAAGGATAAGAATTTAAGATGCGCTGGCATAGTGCAACAAATTGTGAACATGTCGTATTGAGATGTCTCAAAATAGAGAACTAAACATCAGCTATTAATTAAAGAAGATAATGCTGGACAGACCATTACATCTTCCCAAAAGAAGGCTTGCAGCCTAAGAATCAGTCAGCAGAGACAGATAATACAAGAGTAGTATCATCCCTGATTCCACAAAAAGAATGTACTGCATGCATCACTCATTTCTCCACCACGTATTTCAAGACATGTCGCATGAAACCTGCATGCTGCATTGAAACAAATTTCTGAAATGCAGATCACCTTTAAGAATGTGTGCATGTATATGCATTTCCACAGCTACATTTGTACCAGAGCAAGCTTCTTTTGATCCTCTTTTCATGCTTTTACTCAGATTTTCCTGGTTGCATGCTCCATTTTCAAAACTCTTGACTAAGTTGAGCCCCTCTCTTTACCAAGGTCTCTTATAGACATCTTAAAACAAGCATTTACAATCTTAGTTGGTAACTTGATTGTCCACCAGTTTTCTTGATAACTGTAGCTCATAATAGTTAATAGATGCACTTACCTCTGATTATATCCATCATACTTTGACCACATCAACATATGAGGTCCACAGATTGCACACATTATATTCTATTAATGTTGACAAGGTGGGCACTTCTTTTATGCTTTAAATCATAGTGAATATCTGACATTTGGTATTGATTACCTTGCTAGCTTCAGATAAAATTTCACACTACAATATTTCCAAAGGTCAACACTGAGCAACATTATCTCGTCTTGAAGTTTAACCTGTAATAACTCGTCGTCTTTTAATGGTCCTTATTTATTAACTAGCATTTCTTCAATTAAGAAGTGATAACAGCCCCCCCTTTAATATTTGAACGCTTGCTTGATGGGAGCATGCGGTGAAGGAATTGAGTATAAAAAGGGACCCTTCCTAAGGTTTTAACAAGGTTATCGAAAGAAAAACCTAATAAGCGGAGGCATTGGCATTGAGTCCCTGATCAAGAGCACATCCTGAGGCATACACCATCAGAATGCGATGGCTCGTTGATTAGAAGACCGATCCATCGAGAGAGGAAGATCAATCAAGATCAATCAGATCGAGATCCCTAAGAAAGGAAGATCAAGATCCCGTGCAGCTGATTCAAGGAAGATCGGATTCCTTACCCTCATCACCATTAATAATAATGGCTGGAGGTAATATCGATGTATTGATATCGTGTAAATTAAGTCTTACATTTGGTATCAGAGCTTTTTAAAACCTCTGCCTTATTTTGTGAGATTTCTATCCAAGTTTCTCTTTTCAAGCAATTTATGCCGCGTGTTTTCCGTTTTCAGTTTTTCGGATCTCAGGTTTCGTTTCGATCAGTTCTGATCTTTGTTCACGGAATTGACAGAAACCATTAAACCTATTTCAGATTCCGATTTTTGCGGAAACAAAACGTGGCCTCTTTCTTTTCTATTAAAGATTTCTTTCTGGCATTAAAGGTTTCCCGGATTTCTTTTTGGTATTAAAGAGATAGCATTAAAGAAAGAAAAAGAAAAGAAACGTAGCATTAAAGAAAAGAAAAACTAAAGAAGAGAAATGCAGCGGAAACGTGGCTTCAATAACCACATCGGTGAATATTAAAAAAGAGAGAAAACTTTCGGTTTTCGTTTTTCTCGCTTATGGTCTTTCCGTTCTCTCACGGGATTTAAAATCTGGATTGGTTGGATTTTAAATGCATTTATTATCTGTTTAATGTTTTATTAAATCATGTAACATGATTTATTTTTATCATTTGTTTCTTGAGTTTAAATTTTTGTATTAAAATACGCCTCCTGAGTCTCTATGCCTACGGTGTTTTGCATAGACTGGCCCAAGGGAATAATGAGCTACGGCCGGACGTGTTTTAATTAACAAAAATTTTTCTTAAGATGATAATTTTAAAATTCATTAAATAGATATTGAAATGTTATCTTCTGTTCTGCATACTAGATTTATTCTATGCATGAATTTGGTGGTAGTGTGAAAATCACAGTGCAAATCCTTTCAAGGTCTGATTGGTCAGTTGGTGTCTAGAAAGGTAAAGAGATTGTGGTTACTTAATTGGTTCCGTTGACTGACCTAAGGAAAGCAACGGGGGACCCCCACTTCTCTTTCACTGGCCTGGCCAATTTGACTAACTCAGATCTTGATTTGGAAATGTTACGTTGATTAAGATCACTACCTAATAATCATGCTAAATTGGTTAATCTATATGCATATAATGTCATGTGATCAATATGATGTTGATTAATTGAGGAGTAGCCACAGCATCTTTGATTAATCAAAATTATATATTGAGTTGCAAAGATCACATAAGGTTAGATGACATTAATTGTGACTAATTATATTAATGTAATGAATCTTATCCCACAGGAATTTTTGTTGCACTAATATAATTAATTAGGATGCGATAACAAATTATTTTCTTAATTACCCACAGGAATTAAGAAAGGAATATAATTTGTTAGTCACATCATTAAGCTAATGAGTCTATTTGAGTATAATAACTTAGCCCACAGGTAGTTATTGTATGTTATTGATTCATGTTATTGCATGTTTACATTGGTAAACATGACATCAAGTTATATGCCTCAAATTCAATTACATGAACATGATTTTATTTTTATGCAGCTATTTTGCCTGTTAATATTTCTGATATGAAATGTGACATTCCCGATTTAAGTGGTGATAATTATAAATTATGGAAGGAGAGAATTCTTCTTCAATTAGGGTGCATGGATATTGACTATGCTATCAGGAAGGATGAACCACATTCAGTTACATCTACTAGCACTCAGGCTGAGATTGCTGCGTATGAACGATGGGAACGGTCCAATCGCCTCAGTATGATGTTCATACGTACTAAAATTTCTGCTAGTATACGTGGTTCAATTCCTGAGTGCAAAAATGTCAAGGAACTTCTGAAGGCTATTGATGCACAATTTGAGTCTTCAGATAAGGCAATGGCTAGCACCCTAATGACAAAATTATCATCAATGAAGCTCACTACGGTTGGAGGTGTGCGTGAGCACATCATGAAGATGAGGGACATTGCGGCTCAGTTGAAATCCCTAGAGGTTGAGATGTCAGAATCTTTCTTGGTGCACTTTATTTTGAGCTCACTCCCACAGCAATATAGTCCCTTCAAAATATCTTACAATACACATAAGGACAAATGGTCAATTAATGAACTTCTGACCATGTGTGTTCAAGAGGAAGGGAGGCTGATTTTAGAAATGGGAGAAAGTGCACATTTAGTCACTCAGAGAAAGACTAAAGCTCCCAAAGCCAAACGCAAAGGAAAGGGTAAAGTATCCATCCATACAGAAGACAAGAAGGAGTCCAAGTGCTTCTTTTGCAAGAAGAAAGGGCATATAAAGAAAGATTGTCTCAAATTCAAAGCTTGGCTTGACAAGAAAGGTACTCTAACCTCATTCGTATGTCATGAATCCAATTTGGTTATATGTCATAACACATGGTGGATTGATTCTGGTTCTACAATCCATGTTTCAAATACCTTGCAGGGTTTTCTAAATCAAAGGAAACCATTGGGAAGTGAACAAAGCATCTATTCAGGAAACAAGATGGGTTCACATGTGGAAGCAATTGGAACGTGCAGACTTATTTTACATTCTGGTTTTGTTTTGGATTTGGAAAAGACATTTTATATTCCAAGTTTCTCTAGAAATTTGATTTCAGTGTCAAGGCTTGTACCAGCAGGATATTCCTTTAATTTTAATAAAAGCTCTGTTGATTTATTTTATAAATCTAAGCTTATTGGGAATGGTACATTGTCAGACAATCTTTTCCAAATCAATCTGAAAAATAATACCACCTATAATGTGATGCACGCCCAAACTGGTATGAAAAGATGTGTTATAAATGAGAATTCCTCTATTTTGTGGCATCGGAGATTAGGTCATATCTCCATTGAGAGAATTAAAAGATTAGTAAAAGATGGAGTACTTGATACTCTTGATTTTACTGATTTTGACACTTGTGTGGACTGCATAAAGGGAAAGCAAACCAACAAGTCCAAGAAAAATGCCAAGAGAAGTTCGGAAATACTGGAGATCATACATACGGATATCTGTAGCCCAGATATGGATTCGTATGGTCAGAGATACTTCATCTCATTTATTGATGACTATTCACGATATATGTATCTCTACCTACTTCATAATAAGAACGAAGCATTAGATGCCTTTAAGGTATTTAAGGCAGAAGTAGAGAAACAATGCGGCAAGCAAATTAAAATCGTGAGGTCAGATAGAGGTGGAGAATATTATGGTAGATACACTGAGAATGGACAAGCACCTGGTCCGTTTGCTCGGTTTCTTGAAGAAAATGGAATTGTTGCACAATACACCATGCCAGGGTCTCCTGACCAAAACGGTGTAGCTGAAAGGAGAAACCGGACATTATTGGACATGGTAAGGAGCATGATTGTCAGCTCTAAGTTACCTAAATCCTTGTGGACTGAAGCTCTTAAAACTGCTGCGTATATATTGAATCGGGTTCCAACCAAGGCTGTTTCCAAAACGCCATTTGAGTTATTTAAAGGTTGGAAACCGAGTCTGCAACATATACGTGTTTGGGGATGCCCATCTGAAGTAAGAGTCTATAATCCACAAGAAAAGAAACTAGACCCAAGGACTATCAGTGGATACTTTATTGGATATGCTGAGAAGTCCAAGGGTTATAGATTTTATTGTCCATCTCACAGCACTAGGATTGTGGAATCAAGAAATGCAAAATTTCTTGAGAATGACTTGATCAGTGGGAGTGATCAATCTCAGTATTTGGCTTCTTCTGAGAAAGATCATTCAGTTATTCCAGCTTCCACTTCAAGTGAGGGATTGGTTGTTATTTATAGCACTCCTCAAACTCAATTAAGTGCCCAACAACCAGTCATTGAGATTTCACAAGCTGATGGTAATCTAGAAGATCGTGTTGTTCATCAACAATCAGTTGTGCAAGATACTCCTCAAGAGGTCATTGACACAACATTAAGAAGATCAACTAGAATAAAGAAATCAGCAATTCCTAGTGATTATGTTGTGTATCTACATGAATCTGACTATAACATTGGAGCCGAAAATGATCCTGAAACGTTTTCACAAGCCATGAGTTCTAAGGAATCAAACTTGTGGTTCAATGCCATGAAAGAGAGATGGAATCTATGGCATCTAATCGAGTCTGGGATCTTGTTGAGTTGCCTGATGGTGTAAAAGCCATTGGATGTAGATGGATCTTCAAAATAAAGAAAGACTCACAAGGCAACATTGAGAGATATAAAGCAAGACTCGTTGCCAAAGGATTCACTCAGAGGGAAGGAATCGACTACACGGAGACATTTTCTCCTGTATCCAAGAAAGACTCTCTCCGAATAATTATGGCATTGGTAGCTCATTTTGATTTTGAGTTACATCAAATGGATGTGAAGACCGCATTCCTTAATGGAGATCTAGAGGAAGAGGTTTACATGAAACAGCCTGAAGGATTTTCCTCTAGTGATGGTGAGCATTTGGTTTGCAAACTTAAGAAATCCATATATGGATTGAAACAAGCCTCACGTCAGTGGTATTTAAAATTTCATGATGTGATCTCTTCCTTTGGTTTTGAAGAGAACATCATGGATCAATGTATATACCAGAAGGTTAGTGGGAGCAAAATTTGTTTCTTGGTCCTATATGTGGATGACATTCTACTTGCAACCAATGATAAAGGGTTGCTACATGAGGTGAAACAATTTCTCTCTAAAAATTTTGATATGAAAGATATGAGTGAGGCATCTTATGTCATTGGCATTAAGATCCATAGAGAAAGATCTCGAGGCATTTTGGGATTGTCTCAAGAAACTTATATCAATAAAGTCTTGGAGAGATTTCGGATGAAAAATTGTTCACCAAGTGTTGCACCTATAGTGAAGGGTGACAAGTTCGCTTTGAACCAGTGCCCTAAAAATGAACTTGAACGGGAACAGATGCACAACATTCCATATGCTTCAGCTGTTGGAAGCCTAATGTATGCTCAGGTTTGCACAAGACCTGACATTGCATTTGCAGTAGGAATGTTGGGAAGATATCAGAGTAATCCAGGTTTAGACCACTGGAGAGCTGCTAAAAAGGTCATGAGGTATCTTCAAGGGACCAAGGACTACATGCTCATGTATAGACAAACTGATCATTTGGAGATAGAGGGCTACTCAGATTCGGACTTTGCTGGCTGCGTTGATTCTCGGAAATCAACATCAGGATTTATATTTATGTTAGCTGGTGGAGCCATATCATGGAGGAGTGCAAAGCAGACCTTGACTGCTACCTCTACTATGGAAGCGGAGTTCGTTGCTTGTTTTGAGGCTACATCGCAAGGTGTATGGTTGAAGAGTTTCATCTCAGGGCTTAGAATTGTTGACTCCATTACTAGGCCAATTAAACTGTACTGTGACAATTCAGCTGCTGTATTTTTGGCTAAAAACCATAAGAGTGGTAGTCGAAGTAAACATATCGACATTAAGTATTTAGCCATAAGAGAACGTGTTAAAGAGAACAAAGTGGTCATAGAACACGTTAGCACTGAATTGATGATAGCTGATCCTTTGACTAAAGGCATGCCAATTAAGAAGTTTAAGGATCATGTGATAAGAATGGGAGTTGGTTCCATGATATAATTGTATTGATAACAATTTGTACAAAGAAACTCTTATTTCAATCGTTTGTTTATTTCTCATTCAGGTGTACACGTTATATGACTTTTGAGAAATGACAAACTTTTCTTTTGGACTCTGAATAAACATATGGTTTATTCATTATGTTATGTTGTCACATTTGGAATGGTGATAAAGAAATTGAATGCATTGTAATACATAGAAGATAATACTCAATTATAGAGGACCTATCGCTATGATTCATGTATTTAGTTTCTTGTTCAGTGTTGATAAAATATACGGACCAAGTGGGAGAATGTAATAACCCGTTCTTTTAATGGTCCTTATTTTATTAACTAGCGTTTCTCCAATTAAAAGTGATAACAGCCCCCCTTTAATATTTGAACGCTTGCTTGATGGGAGCATGCGGTGAAGGAATTGAGTATAAAAAGGGACCCTTCCTAAGGTTTTAAACAAAGTTATCGAAAGAAAACCTAATAAGCGGAGGCATTGGCATTGAGTCCTGATCAAGAGCACATCCTGAGGGCATACACCATCAGAATGCGATGGCTCGTTGATTAGAAGACCTCAATCAAGATCCATCGAGGAGGAGGAAGATCAATCAAGATCAATCGAAGGAGGAAGATCGAGATCCCTAAAGAAAGGAAGATCAAGATCCCGTGCAGCTGATTCAAGGAAGATCGAATTCCTTACCCTCATCGGATAGACCATTAATAATAATGACTGAAGGTAATTATCGATCATAATAAATATATTGATATCGTGATCAATATATTTAAATTAAGTCTTACATAACCAGCTAGCTACCTGGCCATATGCAGCCATACCTTCCCTCAAATAGCAATTTTTGACAGTCGGACTTGTTCCTTCTATTATTGGACTGGTTTTAGTTCATATTTCATGATTTTATAATTTGCAGAAACAAGAAATCCTTCAACAACATTTTCAGAACCAACCATTCGTTAACATGAATTGTTTGGAACATGGGTATGTTGCCTAGAACCTGCAGTTAGGCAATAGTAGAACTATTTCGTATATTGAAATGTGCGGATCTGCATGAGCTTGTTTTTGTCAGAAGGCTTATTTAAACCTTCCAGGTCCAAAGGCACGAGATCATCTAGATAAAGTAACCATTGACAGATCTTAACTTGCAGAACATTTCCTTTTCCAAGTACTGAATGATGTGGTGTATAAGACATGAAATCCATGCCTAAGAAAATGGAAACCTGCAGATCTAGATGGGATACTAATGCCAGCTTTTAAATTATGAACCTAATAAACATGTATATTCATCTATAAATCAATTTGAATCAAGGTGTTTGTACATTAAAAAGAACAGCAGACCTACTATAACAAGTGATAGGAATCATACTTGATTGGAGTCCCAGGAACATGGAGGGTATTCTTTATGAGATATTTCACATCCATGTACATATATCTCAGCTGTTCCTGCAGATTCCCAGCTTTGGGATGCATGATTAAAATAATCTACATCAAAGGAGTAGGTAAATACTATAGCTTTGCAACAAGACAAGCAAGTACTCGCATGAAACAAGAAGGATACAAATATGTAGCTTCTAAACCAACGGCTCAAAAAAAAAAAGACAAAGTATCTGCGAGTTCACAATAAATTGTGAAAATGACTAGGAAATATAGCCCATGTATAGTCAAGTCAAATAAATATTCCAGTCAGAAGACATCTAGTGAAGCAGTAATATATGAATAGATTTGAAAACAGTGTATGTATGTGAAAGGAAGACATGCAGAATTCACTGAAGGAGCAACAAGATATCTTAAGACAAAATGAGAAGCAACTTGCTAGAAGCTACAGTAGTTCAGGAAGGCTTGTTATGGAAATGGTGAGGCTTGGATATGAGGCAGCATGACTTCTTAAGTTTTGTAAATCACAACAGAATTCATGCAGGAAATAAATAATTAATTAAATAAGATAAAACATGAAGCCCAAAATTTTTCAATATAGAGCACCACATGAAAAGATCGCTTGAGTTTATGAGTTCAGTCCTAAACAAATTCATGATATTAGAAAAGGTTCTTCCAGAGTAACTGAAATTAAGAATATCTCTCCCTCGAGCTATCAATAGACATCCCAACCATGAAAATGATACTAGGCAAAAGCTCACCAAGACTATAAAAGCAGTACTATATCTTCTTTTCTCTGAACTACCTGTATGTCCAGAATGTTACTATTTTGTTGTGCCTGAGTTGAAATTCACTTCCAATACATGGCTGAGCAGAACTGGCATTGTTGTTTCCCTTCTAAAACCTCATTGAAAATTATTAATCCATGTACCAAGTTCCAAGCATTCTCTAATCTACAAGGGTTTGTTTTCTGATATTCAAATCACAAAACTCAGGAGAGAGACTACTTTCATGTCAATACCATTGGCCACTAGGGGATATATTCATCCGGTGATGAGAATTACAACAACCCATATATCTCCAATTCTTTCTTTTCCAAACATGCTCCAGATAATGAGGTTGATTCTACCTAAAAATCTAATACCACCCCCAAAAGTTGCTCTAGTTATCACTAGTCTTCCAGAGAAAGAAACTTTTGTACTTGTCCAGCATAGTGATCGAGGGAACTGTGAAGATGGAACAGAAATGTGCTATGCACACATGAGATAAACGAACATCTTACAACACATAACCACAGAGTCAACATCTTCATATTTCAATGCTTCAATCATCAACTATATATGTTCTAATATGCAAAATTATTCTCCATAATTTAACAACAAAAAATGGCCTTTTTTTGGTCTTGCTAGACCAAATGGTTACCTACTTTATTGCACATGCATTGGATTTCACCGATTGATTCATGCACTTTTCCGCATCTAATGTTATCGCTCTTATAATCTTGTAGAACGCATATAGGAGACTAAATTATACCGAACTCCACTGGTTTCGCATAGTGGCAACTACAATCATATGCAATTTCCTCACAGTGTTCCAACCACTCGAATAATTTCGATCGTTTTGAGGTTACGGAACAACCGACCTTCGTCCAAGAGGGGTACTCCATGAAGCTTAGCTTCTAGGTTTTCGTGCGGAAGCTGTGGAAGGAGCGACCCTGTCCCGGGATCAGAGGCGCCCCCAGATTTCCTTTATCGACGCCTCCCCGGAGGAAAGAAAAGGACGGTTTGTTAGGGCTCGGATCGAAAGAGACAGAGAAAAGGGGATGGGGAAAATAAGGGAATCGGAACCTGGTGGGATCCATCTAGGCGGTGAAGGAACGGAGGGAGAAGAAGAGGCCGAACATGACCTTCTGGTCATGCTGGGCGTCCGGGGTGTGGAACGCGCGGTGCCACTCCCGGTACAGCAGGCACACCCCCCACCGCTTGAAGACGGACAGAATGATCGCATTGGTCCCTGCCAGCCCCGTCGTCGTCCCCAGCAGCGCCGCCGGCGATGGCGGCCCCGACGACCCTCCGAAGAATTGCATCCCCGGTACGCGCCCCGCTGCTCGGCCGCACCCAGACGGCAGCTGCAGGAGATCTCGGCGCTCGTTGATCGGATCCTTCTACCGTGAAGGATGATAGAGCTGCGCGCGTCCAACTCGAATTTTAGGATCCGCAACCATTTGCCGACTTGTGCTTTCCCACGTAAACCCTGGGAGGAGAGCTGAAAATACTAGTACGTGGTCAGGCAACGTTAAGCATATTATCGAACCTATAACATTTCATATCAGACGAAAATAGTTTGAATTTTATTGAATTAAAATATTTTAAAGCATAAGAGTAGATTAGATTAGCAATTTCATAATAATGTTTGGAATATAAGGTTGGATTATATTGGATCAGCTTTAATTTTTCTGAAATGCCCTAGTTCTCCTCCACACTCGTCAGAGTAAGGATCGGCAAAATGATAATTCTCAATGCTACCTTGATAGCAAAAAAAAAAATAAAACAAACAAATCCATTTATCTAAATCATGATATAAACTTAGGAGCAAAACTTACAACAGTAAAAAAAATTTATTATTCTCAGAGCTTTTCATACAGAATGTAGCAAAGAAAATGAACCTAAATCACAAAACAAGCAACAAACATATCCCAAGCCACAGATTTCTTTATTCCGGATTGGAATTACCAAAATGAGTGAAAGAGTGAATTGCTACAAGAGAAGAATGAAGAGAAAGAGGAGGGAGGGCTGCTCCAAAGGAAACTTCATTGAAGCCACTTAAGCTTGCAAGGGCATGATGGTGAGTTGCAATGACAGAGAGAGAGGGAGAGAGAGAGCACCCTGGGTTGAGAGTTACGGCGGAAGGAAGATGATGGTTTGAGAGGAGACATGGGCCATATAGATTGAGGGTAATTTGGTAAATTATCTTTCAATCTTATGCCCCTAGTGTTTGAAGGGAAATTCTAATCTTATGCCCCAGTCCTCTCATTTAACTTTTTTTTTTTTTACTTAAGAGCCCTCCTATTTTACTCAGTAGCTTCTCTAATTTTTTAAAATTTCTAAACTACCCCTTCTTCCTTCCACAAATTGCTATTTGGCCCCCTCCCATCGCCCCGTCCGATCGTTCTCCCTCCCGCTCCTTTGCTCATGCTCACCTCCTCACGGTGCTCCCCGGCGGCTTCCTCGGCAGCGGTGCATTCTCTCCGACAAGGTAAGCTCTCCCTTCTTCCCTCCCTTCCTCTCTCTTCCTCCCTCCTTTCCTCCTTCCCTCCCTTACTTGATCCGCCTTCCTCAAAAAAAAATTTTTTAGCCAAGCTCCCCTCCTTCTTCGGCGTCCGCATCCCTCTGATGGCTCCGCCCCTCTCCCCCTTCCTTCCATCCTCTTCGTTCTCTATTTGGCCCTGGTTGGCCGAACAGAGAGGTTCTATTCGGCTTAGAAGAGCCGAACAAAGGGAATTCTGTTCGGCTCTTCAAGGCCGAACAGAACAGAAATCTTTTGTTCGGCCCTTGTGGCCGAATAGAAGAAAGCTGTTCGGCCAATCAGGGCCGAACATGTTGAGGTTGTTTGGCCCTTTGTGACCAAACAGAATTTACATGTTCGGTCACACAGGGCCGAACAACGCACGAACCGATAAAAAAAAGACTACGAGAAGGGGGAAGGGGCTGGCGGAGGGGCATGGGAGGATTGTTGGGACGCTGAGGACGCATGAATCGAAAAAAAAAAAAAGGAGACTGTTTGGACGCTGGGGATGCACGAACCAAAAAAAAAAATAATGACGAAAAAAAAAAAATGACGACGAAGGAGGAAAGGGTTGGGGGGCTATTGAATAAGAAGGGTCATTTTGGTCCAAAAGTTTTGAGGGCAAATATGTTAATTTTTTGAAGCCGCGTGGAGCTCTTAAGAAAAATCGCGCGCCAAATAGAATTACCCTTTTTGAAACGTGAAGGAATCTTGAGTTTTCCAACCCCATGGAAGGTGGCATGCCAAAACCAACAATTTTGATGGGCCCATGGGACTCGATCCCATAGTATGTCATCCAAACATTGGATTGGATTATCAATCCAACCCAATCCTAAGCAATCTTGTGTTCCAAACACATCCTTATTGTCACCTAAAAAGTGGAATGAAGGGTTTGGCAAATCAAGACTTTAAGGTTGCGAAGTTTGAGGCAAAACCTTATTGTGTTATAGATTAAGGATAAGCTTTGGATTTAATTTACTAAGTTTTTAATTTAAAAAATTGACCCGTAGGCTTTGCATCAACAAAGGGCCTCCAAGTAGGGGTGAGTTCTTGTACAAAGATTAAAGGATGAATCTGGTTATAGTTTGAGTGGGGGATAATGAAGGGAATATGGTTATAGTTTGAGTGGGGGATAATGAAGGGAAAAAACAGTTTTTTTCTATGCACAGAATCTCAAGGTGGAAAGCATGTAAATCGTTTTAATATTCACATTGAATATTAATTAAAGCAAATTAACATATCTAAAATTTAAGATTATTTAAATAAGTTTAAAATAGAACGAAGGTAGCAGATCCGATCTATAGAGTGAAGTTCCCCTTCGTGCCTTGCAAGAGCCGCACGCGCCGCTCCTCTATATCACACGCATGCCTGATGAATGCAGACAGGAGGTGAATTCTTGAACAATGAGAACTCTTCTCCCAAGAAGAGACAATCTCCAATTGGACTTTTGCAGACTTTCTGTGATTGCAGAAGATCAGCTTTCACGGAAAAGTCTCTATCATTTTTTTTACCTGTTTTTCTTTTTTTTTATTCACATCGTAACCTTTTATATCCGATGAAAATTCCGCAATCAAAAAAAAATGAAAGAGCTCTTTAAAATGCCATTACATGAATCCCATCATGGCATTAAGTCCGTGGTCACCTCATCAATGCGTCCCTCAAACGGCGAGCCTAAAAAGAAACGTAGAGTGACGGACCTTTGAGCATCCTCCGTAACATAATCAATAACTCCGTTCCAGGCTGTTATAACAAGTGGATGATGACGAATGAAAGATATTATCAATTAAAATTTTCTTTTGTTAACAGAATTGATCCAATCAATTCCGTTTGAAGTCCAAATTCAAATCCGAAAGAAGCTACTCGTAGCTCTTGAACCATACTTCATATTGTGCCTTGCCGAGCTCCAATCCGAAGTGATTTATGAATTCAAAATTCATAAATAAACTTTCAGAGGCTCTATTGGATATCCGGATCGAACCACTTCGAACCCGGATCCAAACCACTCTGTTATCAGACCAACCATTGGTCCATGGTTCAAATTAACTTTATTCCAGATTCATATCGTGTCCCAAAATTCTATTTGAGTTACTGACTAACTCAAATCACCCTCGAAGTAGGTGCTGCCGCTAATGTCTAGAGCTAGCTAGACATAGCCAGAACGAACCCCGTATGACCCATCTGATTGAGTCCCACTCAAATCAGTGATCACGCCTGCGTACAAGTCATCCGACTATGTGCGTGACTCCATAGGTTCAAACCTAAGCCGGTAGCACAGGAACGCTTCCTATACTAATCGATGTGACCATCTAGCCATGGTTCCCGACGTCCGGATAGATCGAATTTGCACAAGGCAACATTCTGGAACCCAGGCTATGGTTGCCGCATAATTCATCCCCTTGTCCTAGTACTCTGGGCGAATACGGAGTTAACTGCCAACTCCGAGTAAATCACCCAAGTATGTTTCAATGCAATGAATCTTGTGACACCTCACAAAGATTACCTTGGCCAAGGTTTTGCTAAATTGAAACATAGTTCGAGCACTCTCTCTAACACTTAGAGTGGACAATCCCATCTTGACTCATCACTGACCCAATAAGTACTTGACTGCACCCAGCAACCTTCCGTCACCGGATTAGAAATCCGGGTGGTCCAGTGCCTAAGTACAGTGAGTTGCTTATCAAGTCAACATGATAGTCTCATGTCAAAGGGACACTTATACCCATTGCCTTTCTGTGAGTTGCTCCAGGCAGTTGAGCACTCAACAGAGATGAGTCACTGTTCAGTGAATGTACTCCTACACTCACCCGCATGTCATACCAGTGTTATACACTCCTTGGTTTAAGAGAACAAACCAACCCATATGACATACAACGACCTACACTTGATTACGTCGTCGTCCTCGGTAACGACGTATCATTTGGCCGCGAACTTATTTAAGAGTTACTCAACAATTCCTCCATTGTCGAATACATGTAACTCTAAGGACTACAACATATTGGAATTCTACTGGAAGATGTAAACTATATGCTGTATGGCCAAAATTCACTCTTATTTATTGAATAAATCATGTTCATATACATCAACTCATAACCGTCTACAAGCTAGACGATTGGCTGTAGGACACATTTCCTAACAACTCCCACTTGAACTATAGCCAATCGGAACAGTATCTAATACCCATCTTCCACTTGTGTTCATTGAACTCCTTGATTCCGAGTGCTTTAGTCATTGGGTCAGCTAGGTTTTCCTTTCCGTCGATCTTTCTGAAGGTATATGTCACCTCGTTCCACGATCTCTCGTACAAGGTGATAGCGGCGCAACACATGCTTGGTTCGGTGATGCGACTTTGGCTCCTTGGCTTGGGCAATTGCTCCGTGCTGTCACAGTATACTAGGACGGACTCTCCAGGGCAGGTACCACTCCCAGCTCGCCCAAGAACTTTCGTAGCCATACAGCTTCCTTTGCTGCATCTGATGCTGCAATGTATTCAGCCTCGCATACTGAATCTGCCACTGTGTTCTGCTTGGAACTTTTCCAGCAGATCGCTCCTCCATTGAGGGTAAAGATAAATCCGGATATGCTTTTGCTGTCATCTCTATCTGACTGAAAACTGGAGTCAGTGTACCCCACTAGTTTTAAGTCAGGTTCTCCATAAATGAGCCATTGGTCCTTAGTATTTCTCAAATACTTAAGGATGGTTTTTACCACCTTCCAATGTGCTTCACCTGGGTTAGACTGGTACCTACTCACTATCCCTAGTGAGTGTGCCACGTCTGGTCTTGTACATGTCATAGCATACATGATAGAACCCACTGCTGAGGCATACAGAATTCTACTCATGTACTCTCTCTCCTCAGGAGTTGTCGCACAATCCTTCTTGGAGAGAGTAATTCCATGGCCTATCGGAAGATAGCCCCTTTTTGAATTATCCATGCTGAACCTCTTCAGCACAGTCTCAATGTACTTTGACTGGGACAATCCCAGCAGCTTCTTAGATCTATCTCTATAGATCTTCATCCCTAGGATGTAAGAAGCTTCTCCCAGGTCTTTCATGGAGAACTGAGACAGCAACCAAACCTTTATTCCCTGTAGTGCAGGGATGTCATTCCCAATCAAGAGAATGTCATCCACATACAGTACAAGAAATACAACTATGGAACCATTTGCCCACTTATACACGCAGGGTTCTTCTCTGTTCTTAATGAAGCCATAAGTCTTGATACATTTATCAAAACGTTTATTCCAACTCCGAGAAGCTTGCTTGAGTCCATAGATGGACTTATGAAGCCTGCATACTTTTGACTCGTCTGTGGATGTGAACCCTTCAGGTTGTATCATATACACCTCCTCTTCGAGCTCTCCATTTAGAAAAGCCGTTCGGACATCCATTTGCCAGATCTCATAGTCAAAATGTGCAGCTAGAGCAAGCATAATCCGAATTGACTTGAGCATTGCTACAGGGGAAAAAATCTCGTCATAGTCAATACCATAACGCTGACTATACCCCTTAGCAACCAGACGGGCTTTATAGGTCTCCACCTTCCCATCTGCACCCCGTTTCCTCTTGAAAATCCATTTACACCCTATGGGTTTTACCCCTTCAGGTGGATCAACTAGTGTCCATACACTATTGATCTCCATGGATTCCATTTCGGACTTCATGGCATCTAGCCATTTCTCAGAGTCAGATCTCTGCAGCGCATCCATATAGGTGATTGGGTCTTCATCGTTCTCATCGAGTTCGATGGGATCCCCGTCACGGACCAAGAAACCGAAGTATCTGTCCGGCTGACGTGGTACTCTACCAGATCTCCTTAATGGTACCTCAGCGGGCACCGGGTTTGAACCATTCAAAGCCGGTTCCATAGCGGTTTCTGAGTGTAAAGGTACTTCTCCTTGTCGAACTTCATTAAGTTCAACATTAGCCTTAGCACTTCCAGTAAGATACTCCTTTTCTAAAAAGGTGGCTCTCATACTGACGAACAACTTTTGCTCTTCAGTTTGGTAGAAGTAGTATCCTTTAGACTCCTTAGGATATCCAACAAAGAGGCATTTGTCAGACCTTGGTCCTAGCTTGTCTGTCAACAATCTCTTGACATAAGCTGGACACCCCCAGACCCTAAGGTGTGTGAGCACCGGCTTACGCCCCGTCCATATCTCATATGGAGTTTTAGCAACAGATTTACTAGGGACCCTGTTAAGAATGTAACAGGCCGACTCAAGTGCATAGTCCCAAAAGGAGATAGGCAAACTAGCAAAGCCCATCATGGACCGAACCATATCTAATAGGGTTCGATTCCTCCTTTCAGACACACCATTTAACTGGGGTGTCCCTGGAGGTGTCCATTGAGAGAGAATCCATTCTCCTTTAGATATGTCAAAAACTCATTAGAAAGATATTCACCTCCTCGATCTGACCGAAGGATTTTAATATTCTTTCCAATTTATTTTTCTACCTCACTACGATATCGTTTGAACATTTCAAACGATTCAGATTTGTGTCTCATTAGGAAGACATAACCAAACCTGGAGTGGTCGTCTGTAAATGTAATGAAATAGCTAAACCCTCTCATAGAGGCAGTATTCATAGGTCCACAAACATCCGTATGTATGAGGCCTAGAATCTCTTTGGCTCTTTCACCTTTTCCTGTAAAAGGTGACTTGGTCATTTTCCCAAGAAGACAGGATTCACAAGTTTTAATTGATTCACAATCAATGTCATTGAGGATGCCCTCTCTGACTAACCTGCTTATCCTGTTCTTGTTTATATGACCTAGCCTACAGTGCCAAAGGTATGAGTCATCGACATCATCTATTTTGGGGCGTTTGTTTGGAGTGCATAATACATTAACAGGCTGTGATAGAAGGTAAATTCCATTGCTCAATTGTCCACACATCACTGGTACATCATTCATAATGATATTTAAAATATCTTTCTTTATTGAAAAATCATATCCTTCAATAGCCAACTGGCCTACAGAAATGACATTAAATAAAAATGCAGGACAATAGTGACATTCACTAAGCAATATTTTATTAAATTCAAAATAAAGCTCCACGACTCCCAACGCCAGTACTGGAACTCGGCTTCCATCACCCACGTTTAGGAATCTTTCACCTTCTTTGAATCTTCTACTAATTCGAAGCCCCTGCAAAGAATTGCAAATATGAATTGGACTCCCGGTATCTAATACCCAATTAGTAGTATCACAGATAGAAAAATTACAAGGTGTTATCATATAAATACCTTGTCCAGCAACTCCTTGCTGGTTTTTCTTCTTAGGCCTGTTAGGATCCAGGGTTGCTATGTACTGGGGACAGTTCCTCTTCCAGTGACCCAGCTTCTTGCAGTAGAAGCACTCAGCCTGACTTTTGTCAGCCTTCTTCTTCTTGGTCTGACTAGGCCCAGCATGTTGCACCTTTTTTTTTATTTTTCTTCTTCATCCCTTTCTTAGGGTGATGACGTCCTGCCCCTGAACCTCCCACCAAGTTTACTGTCTTCTTTGAAGCTGGTGGTCTTTCTCAAAAGTCTGCAGTAGACCAGCAATCCATGATAGTTTACTGCAGGCTTCGTCATTCTATAATGACTGAGAAAGTTCAGGTAGGAGCTAGGCATGAGTTCAGTATGGCATCCTTCCTGTTGGCCCAGATGGCAACCCAAGAGGGGGGGTGAATTTGGTTCTTTAAAAAAATTAGACCTTTTAAAAAATTATTGCTTGACAAATAAAATTAATGCAATGCAAATAACACAAACAATGAGATAAGATAGAGATAATGAAGCACTGCAAACACAAGATTTTATAGTGGTTCGGTGTATCAACACCTACGTCCACTCCCAAGATTCACTTGGGTCCACACTATAATCTCTCTAGATTACAGCCGAGTTGTTTTCCAAGCTCACAACTCAAACTTGTTGTTTTTCCCGGGTGCACAACGAACCCAGCCGGTTTTACCGGGCTTACCAGCACAAAACCCTACACTCAAGCTAACTAGCTTAACCCAAGGTTAACAACCTCCTACTAGTTCAATCCCCCAGATTGAACTAGCAAAATAGATAAGAATGTTTTACAATACAAAGCTCCTCAATGAGCAAATATTCAAAATAATAACAAGGTTTAGAAAAGCCTGATTTGAAGATTGGTTGGCTTTTGAGCTTTTCTTCTTTTCTTCTTTTCTTCTTCTCCTTTGGAATGATGAATCAAGCCTCAGCTCCGATTCTCACGTCGTTGCAGTTGAGAAGTTGAAAGCAAGAAACGGATCTTTTCTTCAAGTTGGGAAATCCTCCAAGACTTTGATTTTGAACGCTTGGATTCCTCTTGAGCTTTTGGAGTGGAGTGGATTTGAGCTAGAAGGTTTTCTCTTAAGATTCAGCTCAGGCTTTCTCGGATTTTTGATTTAAAATTTTTTCTTTTTCCGTTTTCTTTTTCAAACAATTTTTCCCCTTTTTATAGATTCTTTTAACCTCTTTTGGAAGAAACTAGCCGTTGGAGTGTACCTTAAACAAAATATATCCGTTAAAAATTAGGTAAAAAGAAAATATTACGTTAGAGCTGATCTGGTAATTTAAATTTTGTTCCAGTCAGGTTGGAGTCGGCTCCAACTTTTCAGGTGTCGGCTCCAGGTTGTTTTTCCAAAAATAGAAATTTTCGAGTTCATTGAGGAGTCGGCTCCGAAAAAGTAGTGTCGGCTCGCCATCGCCAGGTGTCGGCTCCCGAATACTGTGTGTGTCGGCTCCAGGATGCTCAAAAAATCAACGTTCTGTTCCCGCATCGGAGTCGGCTCCAGACACTGTAAGTGTCAACTCCGAAACTCTGGGTGTCGGCTCCGGACCGTATCAAAAATCAGAATAAAATTTGAATGCCATGGGGTCGGCTCCAGGAAATCTAAGTGTCGACTTCAGGTTCAGAAACTTTGAAATTGAAGTTTTGCATTTGATTCAAAACACGTTTTTTATTTAAATTGATCAATAATTTTAACTCCTGAAACACTTCTCAAATCCATTAGTAATCAAATAAATATACTCAATTCCTTTATTAATCATTAAAATCAATAATTGGATCAACAATCTCCCCCTTTTGATGATTATAAAAACATTGAGTATATGCATAGTATTCTTAAATTCAAATTTTAAAAGAGTGATCCTCATAATAAGCTCCCCCTGAATAAGGTAGCTCCCCTGTTGGGGAGATTGTTGAGAAATTGTTGCCCCAATCTTATTGATTTTGATGATTACCGAAAACCATGAGTATATTAAAAGATGCAATGAATTTATTTACATGAGCAATGAATTTATTTATCATAATCAATGAGTATGTTAAATATGACTTTAATCAAGTGGAAAGTAGCTTCAAGCTCCATGTTTAAGCTTTCAAAAAGAAATTTTATACTTCATATCTCAATCAATGAGTTTTTGGAACATATCTGAATTGATTCCTAATATCAATTTATTATATTCAAGTCAAAAATTGATTTAAATAAATCTGGAATGAATTTCAAAGTCAATCAGAAAACTCTTTGATTTTTGATACGTTCCAGAGCCGACTCTAGAGTTTCAGAGTCGACTCCACTCAGTATACAGAGATGTTTGTTTGTCTCGAGTTGATCCCTGTGATTCTCAAGTCGACCCCCGATTTTGTCGAGCCGACTCCATGACTGTGTGAGTCGACTCCGCTCAGACACCAAAGAGTTATTTTTCTGAGCACTTCTCGAATCGACCCCTTGCTTTTCATGAGTCGACCCCCGACTGTCAGGAGTCGACACCTTATTTCATTGAGTCGACCCCTTAACTTTCTGAATGTTTTCTATTTTTGGCATCGCGTCTTCGAGCCGACTCGCCTAAGTTGGAGCCGACTCCACAAATCTGGACGTAATTTTTTTTGAATGCCAACTCACATCAACGGTAAGATTTTTTCAATAACGGCTAGATTTCTTTGTTTCTAACGACTATATTTTGCAGAGTTTATAAATAGAGAGGCCGTTTTCAAATCAAAAAGAAGATCAAGAGAGAAAAAGAAAAATCTTTCAGAAAAAGAGGAAAAATAGAGCGTCATTTGAAAAAATTCGAGATTCAAAAATAGAGTGAAAGAAAAAGGTGTGAAATCAAAGGAGACTTCATCTGTGTTCAAGTTCATCAATCCAAGAAAGCTTTAGAAGAAAATCCAGAGCCATTCAAGATCAATCAAGAGATTTTCAACATTTCAAAGAAAGGAAGAGAAAGCTCAAATCAACTCCAACATTCAATCCTGAAGAATCTGAGCTGAGGCCCGATTCTACACTTCTAAGGAGTTGAGGAAAAGAGAAAAGAAGAGAAGCCTGCACTCAAATCAAATCTAAACAGGCCTTCTAAACCTTGTTTTTACTTTGAAATATTTGCTCATTAAAGGAGCTTTGTATTAAACTATATTTTATTTGTTTGTGCTAGTTCAATCAAGGGATTGAACTAGTGGAGGTGTTACCTCGGTACAAGCTAGGATAGCTTGTGTTTGGGTTTTGTGCTGGTGAGCCCGTGTAAAACCGGCTGGGTTCGTTGTGATCCCGGTAAAACAACAAGTTTGAGTTGTGAGCTTGAAAACAACTCGGCTGTAATCTAGAGAGATTATAGTGTGGACCCAAGTGAATCTTGGGAGTGGACGTAGGTGTTGGATACACCGAACCACTATAAAATCTTTGTGTTTGCCGTGCTTATTTATCTCTCTCTCTTCTATCTGCTTTACTTGCATTATTTACATCCTTCATTCAATCTTTAAATTTTTAAAAAGTTAATTTTTTAAAGAACCCAATTCACCCCCCCCCCCCCCTCTTGGGTTGCCATCTGGGCCAACAATTGGTATCAGAGCAAGTGCTCATTTAGAATTTGATCACACGATCAAGAGCTAAAGATCCAAATGGCAACACAAGTGGTTCATGTTTTGCTGAAGGTCATTCTACGAATAGACCTCCCTTATTTAATGGTTCCAACTATTCATATTGGAAAGCTAGAATGAGGATATTCATTCAAGCTTCTGATTATGAATTGTGGGGTGTATAATAAATGGACCTAGTACACCCACACACTTATTGATGGCACTATTGTTCCTAAACCCGAAAGGGATTGGAATGATAATGATAGGAAATGGCACAGCTTAATGCTAAAGCCATTAATGTTATATTGTTCCTTAGATCTAATGAATTCAACCGTATCTCTACATGTAATTCCGCAAAGAAATTTGGGATAGGTTGGAGGTTACCCATGAAGGAACCAACCAAGTTAAAGAATCTAAGATAAATATTCTTGGTTCATAAATATGAATTGTTTAGCATGGAACAAACTGAAACCATCACATGCATGTTCACTAGATTCACTGATATTGTGAATGGTTTGAAAAGTCTTGGTAAAATTTATTCTAATGCTGAACTTGTTCGCAAAATTCTTAGGTCACTTACCAAGATCGTGGGAAGCAAAAGTGACAGCAATCCAAGAAGCAAAGGACCTCAAACACTACCTTAGAGGAGCTTCTAGGATCCTAATGACCCACGAATTGACGATGAAGCAGCATGTTGAGGAGGAACAAAAAGAAGAAAACATTGCCCTCAAGGCTGCAGAAAGTGGAAGAGAGCAGCAGTGATGATGATGATGATGATGAACAGCTCTTCTAGCCAAAAATTCAAGAATTTATGAGGAAAAGAAACCCTTCCACAAAAGAAATTTGGAGCTAAGATGGAAGGAGAAAAAGAAAAAGATAAGGACAAGGACAAAGAGAAAGAGCCCTTGATTGTTATGAATGTAAAAACCGGGGCATTTAGATATGATTGTCCTTAACTGAAAAAGCCTTAAGAAAAAGAAGAAAGCATATGTTGCAACATGGAGTGACAGTGATGAATCTTCTTTCGAAGAAGAAGAACAAAAGGAAGTTGCAATATTTGCTTTATGGCAAACGACGATGAGGTAAGTTCCGAAAACCCCGTGATGAATTTACATTTGATGAAATGTTTGAAGCTTTCAATGAATTGATGATTGATTTTAAATCTTTGAAAAAGAAGTATAAGTTTTTGAAAAATGAAAACTTAGCTTAATTAAAGTAAAAATGAATTAGCTTTAGAAGTTAAAGACTTAAAAGAAAAAGAAGAACTTAAAGAAAAGAAATTTAATCAAGAAATAGATTTATTAAAATCTGAAACTAAAACTAACAAAAGATTTAAAAGAATCAAATTATCTTTATGAAAAAGAATCAATCTCTAAAAATGAAAGAGATGTTAAAAAATATAAAGACATTGTTGAAAATTTACTCTTA
>UESW01005018.1:0-34744 GCA_900491605.1 Calamus simplicifolius
TAGATAATGTCTCGGATGCATCGCAACCGTCGGATCGTCGTCGAATCGATGTATCGCAATGGTACGATCGATCATCGTCGATCAGGATCATGGCTTGGATCGATCACAACCGTCGGATCATCGCTGATCGGATGGATCGCAACGGTCCAATCAATCATCGCCGATCGAGGTCATGGCTTGGATCGATCGCAACTGTCGGATAGTCTCCGATCCGATGTATCGCAATGGTCCGATCGATCATCACCGATTGGGATCAAGGCTCGGATCGAATCAATCGCAACCACTGAATCGTCTCCGATCAGATGGATCGCAACGGTCCGATCATTCATTGCCGATTTGGATCATGTATCGATGCATCGCAACCGTCGGATCATCGCCAATCTGATGTATCGCTACTGTTCGATCGATCATCCCCGATCGGGATCATGGCTCGGATCGATCGCAACCGTTGAATCGTATATGATCGGATGGATCGCAACAGACCGATCGGGATCATGGCTCGAATCGATCACAACCGTCAGATAGTCTCTGATCGGATGGATCGCAACCATCCGATCGATAATCGCCGATCAGTATCATGGCTCGAACAATCGCAACCGTCGGATCGTCTTCGATCAGATGGATCGTAACGGTCCGATCGTTCATTACCGATCCGGATCATGTCTCGGATGCATCGCAAACGTCGAATCATCGCCAATCCGATGTATCGCTACTGTCCGATCGATCATCCCCAATCGGGATCATGGCTCGAATCGATCGCAACCGTCGGATCATATATGATCGGATGGATCGCAACGGACCGATCGATCATCGCCGATCGGGATCATGGCTCAGATCGATCGCAATCATTGGATCGTCTTCGATCGGATGGATCACAGCGGTCTGATCGATCATCGCCGATCAGGATCATGGCTCGGATCGATCGCAATCGTTGGATCGTCTCCGATTGGAGGCATCACAACGGTCCGATCGATAATCGTCGATCGGAATCATGGCTCGGATCGATTGCAACCATCGGATCGTCTCCGATAGGATGGATCGCAACAGTCTGATCGATCTTCGCCGATCAAGATCATGCCTTGGATTTATCACAACCATCGGATCATCATCGATCGGATGGATCGCAATCGTCCGATCGATCATCGCCGATCAGGATTATGGCTCAGATCGATCGCAACCATCGGATCATCTCCGATCGGATGGATCGCAACGGTCCGATCGATCATCGCTGATCGGAATCATGGCTCGGATTGATTGCAACCGTTGGATCGTCTCCGATCAGATTGATCGCAATGGTCCGATCGATCATCACCAATCCGGATCATGTCTCGAATGCATCACAACCATCGGATCCTCGCCGATCCGATGTATTGCAGCGGTCCGATCGATCATCGCCGATCGGGATCATGGTTTGGATCGATCACAACCGTCGGATCATCGCCGATCGGATGGATCGCAATGGTCCGATCGATCATCACAAATCTAGCTTATGGCTCGGATTGATCACAACCGTCGGATCGTCTCTAATCGAATGGATCGCAAAGGTCCGATTGATCATCGCCGATCAGGATAATGGCTCGGATCGATCGCAACCGTCGGATCGTCTCCGATCGAATGGATCGCAACGGTCCGATCGATCATCACTGATCGGGATCATGGCTTGGATCGATCACAACCATCGGATCATCACTGATCGGATGGATCACAATGGTTGGATTGATCATCGCCGTTCAGGATCATGGCTCGAATCGATCGCAATCGTCGGATCATCTCTGATCAGATGGATCGCAATGATCTGATCGATCATCGCCGATTAGGATCATGGCTCGGATCGATCGCAACCATCGGATCATCTCTGATCGGATGGATCGCAGCGGTCCGATCGATCATCACCGATTGGGATCATAGCTCGGATTGATCGCAACCATCGGATCATCTCCGATCCGATGGATCGCAACGGTCTAATCGATCATCGCCGATCTAGATAATGTCTCGGATGCATCACAACCATCGGATCATCGCCGATCCGATGTATCGCAATGGTACGATCGATCATCGCCGATCGGGATCATGGCTGGATCGATCACAGCCATCGGATCATCGCTGATCGGATGGATCGCAATGGTCCAATCAATCATCGCCGATCGAGGTCATGGCTCGGATCGATCGCAACCGTCGGATAGTCTCTGATCGATGTATCGCAATGGTCCGATCGATCATCACCGATCGGGATCAAGGCTCGGATCGAATCAATCGTAACCATTGAATCGTCTCCGATCAGATGGATCGCAACGGTCCGATCGTTCATTGCCGATTCGGATCATGTCTCGGATGCATCGCAACCATCGGATCGTCGCCAATCTGATGTATCACTACGGTCCGATCGATCATCCCCGATCGGGATCATGGCTCGGATCGATCGCAACCGTCGAATCATATATGATCGGATGGATCGCAACGGACCGATCGGGATCATGGCTTGAATCGATCGCAACCGTCGGATAGCCTCCGATCGGATGGATCGCAATGGTCCGATCGATCATCGCCGATACGGATCATGTCTCGAATGCATCGCAACCATCGGATCCTTGCCGATCCGATGTATCGCAGCGGTCCGATCGATCATCGCCGATCGGGATCATGGCTTGGATCGATCACAACCGTCAGATCATCGCTGATCGGATGGATCGCAATGGTCCGATCGATCATCACAGATCTGGATTATGGCTCAGATCGATCACAACCATCGAATCGTCTCTGATCGAATGGATCGCAAGGTTCGATCGATCATCGCTGATCAGGATAATGGCTCTGATCGATCGCAACCATCGGATCGTCTCCGATCGGATGGATCGCAACGGTCCGATCGATCATCACCGATCGGGATCATGGCTTGGATCGATCACAACCATCGGATCATCACCGATCGATGGATCACAACGGTTGGATTGATCATCGCCGATAAGGATCATGGCTCGAATCGATCGCAACCATCGGATCATCTCCGATCGTATGGATAACAATGGTCCGATCAATCATCACCAATCGGGATCATGGCTCGGATTGATCGCAACCATCGGATCGTCTCCGATCAGGTAGATCACAATGGTCCGATCGATCATCAACGATCTGGGTCATGTCTCAGATGCATCGCAACCGTCGGATCCTCGCCGATCTGATGTATCGCAACGGTCCGATCGATCATCGCCGATCAAGATCATGGCTTGGATCAATCACAACCGTCGGATCATCGCCGATCGGATGGATCGCAACGGTCCGATCGAACATCGCAGTTTAGGATCATGGCTCGGATCGATCGCAACCGTTGGATCATCTCCGATCAGATGGATCACAATGGTCCGATCAATCATCGTAGATCCGGATCATGTCTCGGATGCATCGCAATCGTTGGATCATCTACGATCGAATGGATCGCAACGGTCCGATTGATCATCGCCGATCGGGATCATGGCTCGGATCGATCGCAACCGTCGGATCATCTCCGATCAAATGCATCGCAATGGTCCGATCGATCATTGGGTCATGGCTCGGATTGATTGCAACCATCGGATCGTCTCCAATCGGTTGGAATGCAACAATCCGATCGATCATTGCCGATCAGGATAATGGCTCGAATCGATCGCAACCGTCGGATCGCCTTCGATCGAATGGATTGCAACGGTCCGATCGATCATCACCGATCGGGATCATGGCTCGGATCGATCGCAACCGTCGGATCGTCTTCGATCAAATGGATCGCAACAGTCCGATCGATCATCGTCGATCCGGATCATGCATCGGATGCATCGTAATCGTCGGATCATCGCCGATCTGATGTATCGCAATAGTTCGATTGATCATCGCTGATAGCATGGATCACAATGGTCCGATCAATCATCGCCGATCAGGATCATAGCTCGGATCGATCGCAACCATTGGATCGTCTTCGATCGGATGCATCACAGCGGTCCGATCGATCATCGCCAATCGAGATCATGGCTCGGATCGATCGCAACCATCGGATCGTCTCTGATCGGATGGATCGCAATGGTCCGATCGATCATCGCCGATCAGGATCATGGCTCGGATCGATCGCAACCGTCGGATCGTCTCTGATCGGATGCATCGCAACGGTCCGATCGAACTTTGCCGATTAGGATCATGGCTCGTATCGATCGCAACCATTGGATTGTCTCTTATCGGATGCATCGCAACGGTCCAATCGATCATCGCCGATCGGAATCATGGCTTGGATTGATCGCAACCGTTGGATCGATCATCGCCGATCTGATGTATCACAACGGTCCGATAGATCATCGCCGATTGGGATCATGGCTTGGATCGATCACAACCATCGGATCATCGCCGATCGGATGGATCGCAACGGTCCGATCGATCATCGCCGATTAGGGTCATGGCTCGGATCGATCGCAACCGTCGAATCATCTCTGATCGGATGGATCGCAACGATCTGATCGATCATCGCCGATTGGTATCATGGCTCGGATCGATCGCAACCGTTGGATCATCTCCGATCAGATGAATAGCAACGGTCCAATCGTTCATCGTCAATCCGATGTGTTGCAATGGTCCAAACGATCATCACCGATCGAGATCATGGCTCGGATGGATCGCAACCGTCGGATCGTCTATGATCGGATGGATCGCAATGGTCCGATCGATCATCGCCAATCAGGATCATGGCTCGGATCGATCACAACCGTCAGATCGTCTCCGATCGGATGCATCGCAACGGTCCGATCGATCATCGTCGATCGGGATCATGGCTCGGATCGATCGCAACTGTTGGATCGATCGTCACCGATTGTATGGATCGCAACGGTCCGATCGATCATAGCCGATCGAGATCATGGCTTGGATCGATTGCAATCGTTGGATCTTCACTGATCGGATGGATCACAACGGTCAGATTGATCATCGCCGATCGGGATCATGGCTCGGATCGATCGCAACCGTCGGATCGTCTCCGATCAGATAGATAGCAATGGTCCAATCGTCATCGCCAATCCAATGTATCGCAACGGTCTGATCGATCATCATGATCGGGATCATGGCTCGGATGGATCGCAATAGTCGGATCGTCTATGATCGGATGGATCACAACGGTCTGATCGATCATCACCGATCGAGATCATGGCTCGGATCGATCGCAACCATCGGATCATCTCCGATTGGATGCATCGCAATGGTCCAATCGATCATCGCCGATCGGGATCATGGCTCAGATCGATCGCAACCGTTGGATCGATCATCGCCGATTGGATGGAGCGCAACAGTCCGATCGATCATCATCGATCGGGATCATGGCTTGGATCGATCGCAATCGTTGGATCGTCACCGATCGGATGGATCACAACGGTCCGATCGATCATCGCCGATCAGGATCTTGTCTCGGATCGTTCGCAACCGTCGGATCATCTCCGATCAGATGGATTGCAATAGTTCGATCGATCATCGCTGATCCGGATCATATCTCGGATGCATCGCAACCGTCGGATCGTCTCCGATCCGATGTATCGCAACGGTCAGATCGATCATCGCCGATCAGGATCATGGCATGGATCGATCACAACCATCGAATCATCGTCGAATGGATGGATCGCAATGGTCCGATCGATCATCGCCGATCAGGATCATGGCTCGGATCGATCAAAATCGTCAGATCATCTTCGATCGGATTAATCGCAACGGTCCGATCGATTATCGCCAATCGAGATCATGGCTCGAATCAATCGCAACCATCGGATCGTCTCCGATCGGATGGATCACAATGGTCCGATCGATCATCACCGATTAGAATCATGGCTCGGAATGATCGCAACTGTCGGATCGCCTTCGATCGGATGGATTGCAATGGTTCGATCGATCATCGCCGATCGGGATCATGGCTCGGATCGATCGCAACCATCGGATCATCTCCGTTCGGATGCATCGCAATCGTTGGATCATCGCCGATCCGATGTATCGCAACTGTTCGATTGATCATCGCCGATCGGGATAATGGCTTGGATCAATCACAATCATCGGATCATCGCCGATCGGATGGATCACAATGGTCCGATCGATCATCACCGATCACGATCAGGATCATGGCTCGGATCGATCGCAACCATCGGATCATCTTGATCGGATGGATCACAACGGTCCGATCGATCATCTCTGATCGGGATCATGGCTCCGATCGATCGCAACCATCGGATCGTCTCCGTTCTGATGGATGGCAATGGTCCGATCGATCATCGCCGATCTGGATCATCTATCACATGCATCGCAACCATCGGATCGTCGCCAATCCGATGTATCGCAACGGTCCGATCAATCATTGCCGATCGGGATCATGGCTTGGATTGATCACAACCGTCGGATCATCGCCGATCGGATGGATCGCATGGTCCAATCGATCATCGCCGATCGGGGTCATGGCTCGGATCGATCGCAACAGTCGGATCATCTCCTATCGGATGGATCGCAACGGTCCGATCGATCATCGCCGATCGGTATCATGGCTCGGATCGATCGCAACCGTCGGAACGTCTCCGATCAGATGGATTGCAATGGTCCAATCGTTCATCGCCAATCCCGATCATGTCTCGAATGTATCGCAATCGTCGGATCATCGCCGATCCGATGTATCGTAACTGTCTGATCGATCATCACCGATCGGGATCATGGCTTGGATGGATCGCAACCGTCGGTTGTCTACGATCGGATGGATCGCAATGGTCCGATCGATCATCGCCGATCGGGATCATGGCTTGGATCGATCACAACCGTCGGATCATCTTCGATCGGAGGCATCGCAACGGTTTGATCGATCATCGCCGATCGGGATCAAGGCTCGGATCGATCGTAACCGTTGGATCGATCGTCACTGATTGGATGGATCGCAACGGTCCGATCGATCATCATCAATCAGATCATGGCTTGGATCGATCGCAACCGTTGGATCGTCACCGATCGGATGGATCATAACGGTCCGATCGATCATCGCCGATCAGGATCATGGCTCGGATCGTTCGCAACCGTCAGATCATCTTTGATCAGATAGATCGCAATGGTCCGATCGATAATCGCCGATCCGGATCATATCTCGGATGCATCGCACCGTCGGATCGTCTTCGATCCGATGTATCGCAATGGTCCGACCGATCTTTGCTGATCGGTTTCATGGCTTGGATCGATCACAACCATCGTATCATCATCGAACGGATGGATCGCAATGGTCCGATCGATCATCGCCGATCTGGATCATGGCTTGGATCGATCGCAACCGTCGGATCGTATTCGATCGGATGCATCACAACAGTCCGATCGATTATCGCCGATTGGGATCAAGGCTCGGATCGATCGCAACCATCGGATCGTCTTCGATCGAATGGATCGCAACGGTCCGATCGATCATCGCCGATTAGGATCATGGCTCGGATCGATCGCAACTGTTGGATCGCCTCCGATCGGATGGATCGCAACGGTCGATCGATCATCGCCGATTGGGATCATGGCTTGGATCGATCGCAACCATCGGATTGTCTCCGATCAGATGGATAGCAACGGTCTGATCGATCATCATCGATTCGGATCATGACTCGGATGCATCGCAACCGTCGGATCATCGCCGATCCGATGTATCGCAATAGTTCGATTGATCATCGCCGATCGGGATCATGGCTTGGATCGATCACAATCGTCGGATCATCGCCGATCGGATGGATCACAATGGTCCGATCGATCATCGCCGATCAGGATCATGGGTCGGATCGATCGTAACCATTGGATCATCTTCGATCAGATGGATTGCAATGGTTCGATCGATCATCGCCGATTCGGATCATGTCTCGGATGCATCGCAACCGTCGGATCGTCTATGATCCGATGTATCGCAATGGTCCGATCGATCATCGCCGATCAGGATCATGGTTTGGATTGATCACAACCATCGGATCATCGCCGATCGGATGGATCGCAACGGTCGGATTGATCATCGCCGATCAGGATCATGGCTCGGATCGATCGCAACCATCGGATCATCTCTGATCGGATGGATAACAACGTCCGATCGATCATCGCCAATTGGGATCATGGCTCGGATCGATTGCAACCGTTGGATCGTCTTTGATCAGATGGATCACAATGGTCTGATCGATCACCAACGATCTGGATCATGTCTCGGATGCATTGCAATCGTTGGATCCTTGCCGATCCGATGCATCACAATGGTCAGATCGATCATCGCCGATCGGGATCATGGCTTGGATCGATCACAACCGTCGGATCATCGCCGATCGAATGGATCGCAACGGTCCGATCGATCATCGTAGTTCAAGATCATGGCTCGGATCGATCGCAATCGTTGGATCGTCTATGATCAGATGGATCGCAATGGTCCGATCGATCATCGCCGATCCGGATCATGTCTTGGATGCATCGCAACCGTCGGATTGTCTACGATCGGATGGATCGCAATGGTCCGATCGATCATCGCCGATCGGGATCATGGCTCGGATCGATCGCAACCGTCGGATCATCTCCGATCAATGCATTGCAACGGTCCGATCGATCATCGCTGATCGGGTCATGGCTTGGATCGATCGCAACCATCGGATCGTCTCCGATCGGTTGGATCGCAACAGTCTGATCGATCATTGCCGATCAGGATCATGGCTCGGATCGATCGCTACCATCGGATCGTCTCCGATCGGATAGATCGCAATGGTTCGATCGATCATCACTGATCGGAATCATGGCTTAGATCGATCGCAACCGTCGGATCGTCTCCGATCAGATAGATCGCAAAGGTTCGATCGATCATCGCCGATCCGGATCATGTCTTGGAAGCATCGCAACCATCGGATCATTGCCGATCCGATGTATCGCAACGGTCCGATCGATCATCGCCGATGGGGATCATGGCTTGGATCGATCACAACCGTCGGATCATCGCCGATCAGATGGATCGCAACGGTCCGATGGATCATCGCTAATCAAGATCATGGCTCGGATTGATCGTAACCATCGGATTGTCTCCGATCAAATGGATCACAATGGTCCGTTCGATCATCGCCGATCGAGATCATGGCTCGGATCGATCTCAACCATCGGATCGCCTCCAATTAGATGGATCGCAATGGTCCGAACGTTTATCACCGATCCGGATCATGTCTCGGATGCATCGCAACCATCGGATCGTTGCCGATCTGATGTATCGCAATGGTCCAATCGATCATCACCGATTGGGATTATGGCTCGGATCGATCGCAACCGTTGGATCGTCTACGATCGGATTGATCACAATAGTCCGATCGATCATCGCCGATCGGGATCATGGCTCGGATCGATCGTAATCGTCAGATCATCTCTGATCGGATGCATCGCAATGGTCCGATCAATCATCGCCGATCGGGATTATGGCTTGGATCGATCACAACCATTGGATCGATCATCGTCGATCGGAGGGATCGCAACGGTCCGATCGATCATCACCGATCGGGATCATGGCTTGGATCGATAGCAACCGTTGGATCGTCGCCGATCGGATGGATCACAATGGTCTAATCGATCATCGCCGATCGGGATCATGGCTCGGATCAATCACAACCGTTGGATCGTCTCCGATCGAATGGATCACAACGGTCCGATCGATCATCGCCGATCGGGATCTTATCTCGAATGCATAGCAACCGTCGGATAGTCACCGATCCGATGTATCGCAACGGTCCGATCGATCATCACCGATCAGGATCAAGGCTCGGATTCATCGCAATCGTCGGATCATCTCCGATCGGATGGATTGCAACGATCTGATCGATAATCGCCGATCGGTATCATGGCTCAAATCAATCGCAACCGTCAGATCGTCTCCGATTAGATGGATTGCAATGGTCCGATCGTTCATTGCCGATCGGGATCATGTCTCGGATGCATCGCAACCGTCGGATCGTCGCCAATCCAATGTATCGCTACTGTCTGATCGATCATCCCCGATCGAGATCATGGCTCGGATCGATCACAACCGTCGGATCGTATATGATTGGATGGATCGCAATAGACCGATCGATCATCGCTGATCGGGATCATGGCTCGGATCGATCGTAACCGTCGGATCATCTTCGATCAAATGCATCGCAACGGTCCGATCGATCATCGCCGATCGGGTTATGGCTCGGATCGATCGCAACCTTCGGATCGTCTCCGATCGGATGGATCACAGCGGTCTGATCGATCATCGCCGATCAGGATCATGGCTCGGATCGATCGCAACCATTGGATCATCTCCGATCGGAGGCATCGCAATGGTCCGATCGATAATCGCCGATTGGAATCATGGTTCGGATCGATTCCAACCATCGGATCGTCTCCGATAGGATGGATCGCAATGGTCCGATCGATCATCGCCGATCAAGATCATGGCTTGGATCGATCACAACCATCGGATCATCGTCGATCGAATAAATCGCAACGGTCCGATCGATCATCGCCATTCAGGATCATGGCTCGGATCGATCGAAACCGTCAGATCATCTCCGATCGGATGGATTGCAGCGGTACGATTGATCATCTCTGATCCGGATCATGTCTCGGATGCATCGCAACCATCGGATCCTCGCCGATCCGATGTATCGCAACGGTCCGATCGATCATCGTCGATCGGGATCATGGCTTGGATCGATCACAACTATCGGATCATTGCCGATCAGATGGATTGCAATGGTCCGATCGATCATCACAGATTAAGATCATGGCTCGGATCGATCGCAACCGTCAGATCGTATCCGATCGGATGGATCGCAATGGTCCGATCGATCATCGCCAATCAGGATAATGGCTCGGATCGATCGCAACCGTCGGATCATCTTCGATCGGATGGATCGCAATGGTCCGATCGATCATTGCCGATCAGGATCATGGCTTGGATCGATCGCAACCATTGGATCATCACCGATCAGATGGATCGCAATGGTCGGATTGATCATCGTCGATCAGGATTATGGCTCGGATTGATCGCAACCATCGGATCATCTCCGATCGGATGGATAACAACGGTCCGATCAATCATCGCCAATCGGGATCATGGCTCGAATCGATCGCAACCGTCGGATTGTCTTCGATCAAATGGATCATAATGGTCCGATCGATCATCAACGATCTAGATAATGTCTTGGATGCATCGCAACCATCGGATCCTCGCCAATCCGATGTATCGCAATGGTCCGATCGATCATCGCCGATCGGGATCATGGCTTGGATCGATCACAACCATCGGATCATCGCGATCGGATGGATCGCAACGGTCCGATCGATCATCGCAGTTCAAGATCATGGCTCGGATCGATCGCAACCGTTGGATCGTCTCCGATCAGATGGATAGCACAGGTCCGATCGATCATCGCCGATCCGGATCATGTCTCGAATGCATCACAACCATCGGATCATCGCTGATCTGATGTATCGCAACGGTCCGATCGATCATCTCCGATCGGGATCATGGCTCAGATCGATCGCAACCGTCAGATCGTCTAGATCGAAAGAATCGCAACAGTCCGATCGATCATCGCCGATCGGGATCAAGGCTCGGATCAATCATAATCGTTGGATCATCGCCGATTGGATGGATTGCAATGGTTTGATCGATCATCTCCAATCATGATCATGGCTTGGATCGATCACAACCATCGGATCTTCTTCGATCGGATGCATCACAGTGGTCCGATCGATCCTCGCCGATCGATATCATGGCTCGGATCGATCGCAACCATCGGATCGTCTCCGATCGGATGGATCGTAACGGTCTGATCGAACATCGCCAATTAGGATCATGACTCGGATAGATCGCAACCGTCGGATCATCTCCAATCGGATGGATCGCAGCGGTCCGATCGATCATCGCCGATCGGGATCATGGCTCGGATCGATCGCAACCATCGGATCATCTCCGATCTGATGGATCGCAATGGTCCGATCGATCATTGCCGATCCGGATCATGTATCGGATGCATCGCAACCGTCAGATTGTCGCCGATCCGATGTATCACAATAGTTCGATAGATCATCGCCAATCGAGATCATGGCTTGAATCGATCACGATCGTCGGATCATCACCGATCGGATGGATCACAATGGTCCGATCGATCATCGCCGATCAGGGTCATGGCTCGGATCGATCGCAACCGTCGGATCATCTTCGATCGGATGGATCGTAACAATCCGATCGATCATTGCCGATTGGTATCATGGCTCGGATCGATCGCAACCATCGGATCATCTCCGATCAGAGGATAGAAATGGTCCAATCGTTCATCGTCAATCCGATGTGTCGCAACGGTCCAAACGATCATCACCGATCGAGATCATGGCTTGGATGTATCGCAACCGTTCGATCGATCATCGCCGATCAGAATCATGGCTCGGATCGATCGCAACCATCGGATCGTTTCCGATCGGATGCATCGCAACGGTCTGATCGATCATCGCCGATCGGGATCATGAATCGGATCGATCGCAACCATTGGATCGATCGTCGCCGATTGATGGATCGCAACGGTCCGATCGATCATCGCCGATCGGGATCATAGCTTGGATCGATCGCAATCGTTGGATCGTCACCGATCGGATGGATCACAATGGTCTGATCGATCATCGCCGATCGGGATCATGGCTCGGATCGATCGCAACTGTTGGATCGTCTCCGATCAGATAGATAGCAATGGTCCAATCGTTCATCGCCAATCCGATGTATCGCAACGGTCCGATCGATCATCACCGATCGGATCATGGCTCTGGATCGCAACCGTCGGATCGTCTATGATCGGATGGATCGCAACGTCCGATCGATCATCGCTGATCAGGATCATGGCTCGGATCGATCGCAACCATCGGATCGTCTCCGATTGGATGCATCGCAACGGTCTGATCGATCATCGCCGATCGGGATCATGGCTCGGATCGACCGCAACCGTTGGATCGATCGTTGCCGATTGGATGGAGCACAATGGTTCGATCGATCATCGCCGATCGGGATCATGGCTTGGATCGATCGCAACCATTGGATCGTCACCGATCGGATGGATCACAACGGTCCGATCGATCATCGCCGATCGGGATCTTGCTCGGATCGTTCGCAACCATCGGATCGTCTCCGATCAGATGGATTGCAATGGTTCGATCCATCATCGCTGATCCGGATCATATCTCGAATGCATCGCAACTATGAGATCGTCTCCGATCCGATCCGACGTATCGCAACGGTCCGATCGATCATCGCCGATCGGAATCATGGCATGGATCGATCACAACCATTGGATCATCGTCGAACAAATGGATCGCAATGGTCCGATCGATCATCGCCGATCAGGATCATGGCTCGGATTGATCGCAACCGTCGGATCGTCTTCGATCGATTAATCGCAACGGTTCGATCGATTATCACCGATCGAGATCATGGCTCGAATCGATCGCAACCATCGGATCGTCTCCGATCGGATGGATCATAATGGTCCGATCGATCATCGCCGATTAGGATCATGGCTCGGATCGATCGCAACCATCGGATCGTCCGATCGGATGGATCGCAATGGTCCGATCGATCATCGCCGATCGGGATCATGGCTCGGATCGATCGCAACCGTCGGATCATCTCCGATCGGATGCATCGCAACCGTCGGATCGTCGCCGATCTGATGTATCCCAATGTTCGATTGATCATCGGATCGGGATAATGGTTTGGATCAATCACAATCATCGGATCATCGCCGATCGGATGATCGATCGATCATCGTCGGATCATGGCTCGGATCGATCGCAACCATCGGATCGTCTCCGATCGGATGGATCCGATCGATCATCGCCGATTAGGATCATGGCTCGGATCGATCACAACTGTCGGATCATCTTCGATCGGATGGATCGCAGCGGTTCGATCGATCATCGCCGATCAGGATCATAGCTCGGATTTATCGCAACCATCGGATCGTCTCCGATCAGATGGATCACAACGGTCTAATCGATCATCGCCGATCCAGATAATGTCTCGGATGCATCGCAACCGTCGGATCATCGCCGATCCGATGTATCGCAATGGTATGATCGATCATCGCCGATCGGGATCATGGCTTGGATCGATCGCAACCGTCAGATCATCGCTAATCGGATGGATCGCAACGGTCCAATCGATCATCGCCGATCGAGGTCATGGCTCGGATCGATCGCAACCGTCGGATAGTCTCCGATCCGATGTATCACAACGGTCCGATCGATCATCACCGATCGGGATCAAGGCTCGGATCGAATCAATCGCAACCATCGAATCGTCTCCGATCAGATGGATCGCAACGGTCCAATCGTTCATTGCCGATTCGGATCATGTCTCGGATGCATCGTAACCATCGGATCATCGCCAATCCGATGTATCGCTACTGTCCGATCGACATCCCCGATCGGGATCATGACTTGAATCGATCGCAACCATCGAATCATATATGATCGGATGGATCGCAACGGACCGATCGAGATCATGGCTCGAATCGATCGCAACCGTTGGATAGTCTCCGATCGGATGGATCGCAACGATCCGATCGATAATCGTCGATCGGTATCATGGCTCGAACAATCGCAACCGTTGGATCGTCTCCGATCAGATGGATCGCAATGGTTCAATCGTTCATTGCTGATCTGGATCATATCTCGGATGCATCGCAACCGTCGGATCATCGCCAATCCGATGTATCGCTACTATCCGATCGATCATCCCCAATCGGGATCATGGCTCGGATCGATTGCAACCGTCGGATCATATATGATCGGATGGATCGTGACGGACCGATCGATCATCGTCGATCGGGATCATGGCTCGGATTGATCACAATCATCGGATCGTCTCCGATCGGATGGATCACAGCGGTCTGATCGATCATCGCTGATCAAGATCATGGCTCAGATCGATCGCAACCATTGGATCGTCTCTGATCAGAGGCATCGCAACGGTCCGATCGATAATCACCGATCGAAATCATGGCTCAGATCGATTGCAACCATCGGATCGTCTTCGATAGGATGGATCGCAACGGTCCGATCGATCATCGCCGATCAAGATAATGCCTTGGATCGATCACAACCGTCGGATCATCATCGATCGGATGGATCGCAACCGTCCGATCAATCATCGCCGATGAGGATCATGGCTCAGATCGATCGCAACTGTTGGATCATCTCCGATCGGATGGATCGCAACGATCCGATCGATCATCGCCGATCGGGATCATTGCTCGGATCGATCACAACCGTCGGATCGTCTTCGATCAGATTGATCGCAATAGTCCGATCGATCATCGCCGATCCGAATCATGTCTCGAATGCATCACAACCATCGGATCCTCGCCGATCCGATGTATCGTAGCGGTCCGATCGATCATTGCCGATCGGGATCATGGCTTGGATCAATCACAACCATCGGATCATCGCCGATCGGATGGATCGCAATGGTCCGATCGATCCTCACAGATCTGGATTATGGCTCGGATCGATCACAACCATCGGATCGTCTCCGATCGAATGGATCGCAAAGGTCCGATCGATCATCGCCGATTAGGATAATAGCTCAGATCGATCGCAACCGTCGAATCGTCTCCGATCGGATGGATCGCAATGGTCTGATCGATCATCGCCGATCGGGATCATGGCTTGGATCGATCACAACCATCGGATCATCACCGATCGGATGGATCACAACGGTTGGATTGATCATCGCCGATCAGGATCATGGCTCGAATCGATCGCAACCATCGGATCATCTCCGATCGGATGGATAACAATGGTCCGATCAATCATCGCCAATCGGGATCATGGCTTGGATCGATCGCAACCGTCGGATCGTCTCCGATCGGATGGATCACAATGGTCTGATCGATCATCAACGATCTGGGTCATGTCTCGGATGCATCGCAACCGTCGGATCCTCGCCGATCCAATGTATCGCAATGGTCTGATCGATCATCGCCGATCGGGATCATGGCTTGGATCAATCACAACCGTCGGATCATCGCCGATCGGATGGATCGCAACGGTCCGATCGATCATCGCAGTTCAGGATCATGGCTCGGATTGATCACAACCGTTGGATCGTCTCCGATCAGATGGATCGCAATGGTCCGATCGATCATCGCAGATCAGGATCATGTCTCGGATACATCGCAACCATCGGATCGTCTACGATCGGATGGATCGCAACGGTACAATCGATCATCGCCGATCGGGATCATGGCTCAGATCGATCGCAACCATCGGATCGTCTCCGATCAAATGCATCGCAACGGTCTGATCGATCATTGGGTCATGGCTCGGATCGATTGCAACCATCGGATCGTCTCTGATCGGTTGGAATGCAACAATCCGATCGATCATTGCCGATCAGGATAATGGCTTGGATCGATCGCAACCATCGGATCGCCTCTGATCGAATGGATTGCAACGGTTCGATCGATCATCACCGATCGGGATCATGGCTCGGATCGATCGCAACCGTCGGATCATCTCTGATCAAATGGATCGCAACAGTCCGATCGATCATCGTCGATCCGGATCATGCATCGGATGCATCACAACCATCGGATCATCGCCGATCCAATGTATCGCAATAGTTTGATTGATCATCGTCGATCGGATGGATCATAACGGTCCGATCGATCATCGCCGATCAGGATCATGGCACGGATCGATCGAAACCATTGGATCGTCTCTGATCGGATGCATCGCAGCGGTCTGATCGATCATCGCCAATCGAGATCATGGCTCGGATCGATCGCAACCATTGGATTGTCTCTGATCGGATGGATCGCAATGGTCCGATCGATCATCGTCGATCAGGATCATGGCTCGGATCGATCGCAACCGTCGGATCGTCTCTGATCGGATGCATTGCAACGGTCCGATCGATCTTCGCCGATCAGGATCATAGCTCGGATCGATCGCAACCATCGGATCATCTCTTATCGGATGCATCGCAACGGTCCAATCGATCATCGCCGATCGGGATCATGGCTTGGATCGATCGCAACCGTTGGATCATCGCCGATCGGATGGATCACAATGGTCCGATCGATCATCGCCGATCGGGATCATGGCTCCGATCGATCGCAACCGTTGGATCGTCTCCGATTAGATGGATCGCAATGGTCCGATCGATCATCGCCGATCTGGATCATGTCTCGGATGCATCGCAACCGTCGGATCGTCTACGATCCGATGTATCGCTACGGTCCGATCGATCCTCACCGATCGGGATCATGGCTTGGATCGATCATAACCATCGGATCATCGTCGATTGGAGGGATCATAACTGTCCGATCGATCATCGCCGATCAGGATCATGGCTCGGATCGATCGCAACCATCAAAACATCTCCGATCGGATGCATCGCAACTGTCCGATCGATCATCGCCGATCAGGATCATGGCTCGGATCGATCGCAACCGTTGGATCGATCGTCGCCAATTGGATGGATCGCAACTGTCCGATTGATCATTGCTGATCGGGATCATGGCTTTGATCGATCGCAACCGTTGGATCGTCGCCGATCGGATGGATCACAATGGTCCGATCGATCATCGCTGATCGGGATCATGGCTCAAATCATTCGCAGCCGTCGGATCGTCTCTGATCAGATGGATCACAATGGTCCGATCGATCATCGCCGATCTGGATCATGTCTTGGATGCATCACAACCGTCGGATCGTCTTCGATCCGATGTATCGCAATGGTCCGATCGATCATCGCTGATCGGGATCATGGCTTGGATCGATCACAACTGTTGGATCATCATCGATCGGATGGATCACAACAGTCCGATCGATCATCGCCGATCGGGATCATGGCTTGGATCGATCACAACCATCGGATCATCGTTGATCGGATGGATCACAATGGTCCGATCGATCATCGCCGATCAGGATCATGGCTCGGATCGATTGCAACCATCGGATCGTCTTCGATCCGATGGATCGCAATGGTCCGATCGATCATCGCTGATCAGGATTATGGCTCGGATCAATCGTAACCATCGGATCGCCTTCGATCGGATGGATCGCAACGGTCCGATCGATCATCGCCGATCGGGATCATGGCTCGGATCGATCGCAAACGTTGGATCGTCTCCGATCAGATGGATCGCAACGGTTCGATCGATCATCGTCGATCCGGTCTCGGATGCATCGCAACCGTTGGGTCATCGCCGATCCGATGTATTGCAATAGTTCGATAGATCATCGCCGATCGGGATCATGGCTTGGATCGATCACAATCATCGGATCATCGCCGATCGGATGGATCGCAACGGTTCGATCGATCATCACCGATCAGGATCATGGCTCGGATCGATCGCAACCATTGGATCGTCTCCGATCGGATGGATTGCAACGTTCAGATCGATCATTGCCGATCAGGATCATGGCTCGGATCAATCGCAACCGTCTTATCACCTCTGATCGGATGGATCTCAACGGTTCGATCGATCATCACCGATCGGGATCATGGCTCGGATTGATCTCAACCGTCGGATCGTCTCTGATCAGATGGATCGCAATGGTCCGATCGATCATCGTCGATACGGATCATGCCTCGGATGCATCGCAACCGTCAGATCATTGCGGATCCGATGTATCGCTATAGTTCGATTGATCATCGCCGATCGAATGGATCGCAACGGTCCGATCGATCATCTCCAATCGAGATCATGGCTCGGATCGATCGCAACCATCGGATCGTCTCTGATCGGATGGATCACAACGGTCCGATCGATCATCGCCGATTGGGATCATGGCTTGGATCGATCGCAACCATTGGATCATCGTTGATCGGATGGATCACAACGGTCCGATCGATCATCACCGATCAGGATCATGGCTTGGATCGATCACAATCGTCAGATCATCGTTGATCGGATGGATCACAACGGTCCGATCGATCATCGCCGATCAGGATCATGGCTCAGATCGATCGCAACCATCGGATCATCTCTGATCCGATGGATCGCAATGGTCCGATCGATCATCGCCGATCAGGATCATGGCTCGGATCGATCGTAACCATCGGATCACCTCCGATCGGATGGATTGCAACGGTCCGATCGATCATCGCCAATCAGGATCATGGCTCGGATCGATCGCAAATGTTGGATCGTCTTCGATCAGATGGATCACAACGGTCCGATCGATCATCGTCGATCCTGTTGGAAGATTATTGAAAAATTATATGCCCCAATCCTTTTGATTTTGATGATTACCAAAAGCCATGAGTACTGTAAAAGATGTGATATGTTATTTACATGTGCAATAAATTTATTTTGAACAATCAATGAGAATGTTAAAGTTTGACATTAATCATTTGAAAGTAACTTTAAGCTCAATGTTTAAGCTTTCAAAAAGAAATTTTATAATTCATAGATTAATCAATGAGTTTTTGGAATACTTCTTGAATTAATTCTTAATGTCAATTTTATTGAATTCAAGTCAAAACAATGATTTAAAATGAATCTGGAACGATTTTAAAGTCAATCAGAAAACTTTCTGATTTTTGATACGTTCGGAGCCGACTCTTGAGTTTCAGAGTCGACTCCCCTCAGAGAACAGAAATGTCTATCTGTCTCGAGTCGACCCACGTAATTTCACGAGTCGACCCCCGATTCTGTCGAGCCGACTCCATGACTGTGCAAGTCGACTCCGCTCAGACACCAGAGGTGTGTTTTTCTGAGCACTTCGCGAGTCGACCCCAACTTTTCATGAGTCGACCCCCGACTTTCAGGAGTCGACACTTTACTTTTGGTGAGTCGACCCTTTAACTTTCTAAACATTTCTATTTTTAGTATCACGTCCTCGAGCCGACTCGGGAAAAGCATGAGTCGACTCCAGCAAATCTGGGCGAGATTTTTTCGGATGCCAACTCAGCGTCAACGGTAAGATTTTTGATTAACGGCTATTTTTCTTTATCTCTAACGGCTATATTTTTGCAGAATCTATAAATAGAGAAGCCGTTTTCAAATCAAAGAGAGACGGATAGAGAGATATTTATTTCAAAGAAAAAGAAGAGAAAAATCAGAAAAACAGAGCTTCAGTTGAAAAAATCCGTGATTCAAAATAGAGTGAAAGAAAGAGTGTGAAATCAAAGGAAGTTCCTTCTGTGCTCAAGCTCAAATCCAAGGAAGCTTCAAAAGAAAATCCAAGTGCTATTCAAGAGCATCTCAAGAGATTTCCATCACTCAAAGAAAAGAGGAAAAGCCCAAATCAACTCCAACACACATTCCGTGAAGAATCCGAGCTGAGGCCTGGTTCTACACTTCAAAAGAGTTGAAGAAAAGAAGAAAAGCTCAAAGCCAACCAACTGCAAATCAGGCTTATCTAAACTCTATTCTTACATTTGTTTATCTGCTCATTAAGGAGCCTTGTAACTAAACAAACAATATTTCTATTCTTTGTGTCTAGCTCAATCTGGGGGATTGAACTAGAGGAGGCAGTCTTACCTCAGTTCAAGCTTGGTTAAGCTTGGGTTAAGGGTTTTTGTGCTGGTGAGCCCTTGAAAACCAGCTGGGTTCGTTGTGCGCCCGGGAAAACAACAAGTTTGAGTTGTGAGCTTGTAAAACAACTCAGCTGTAATCTAGGGTGATTATAGTGTGGACCCAAGTGAATCTTGGGAGTGGACGTAGGTGTTGGATACACCGAACCACTATAAAATCTTTTGTGTTTGCCGTGTTCTATTGTCTCTTTCTCTATCTCTGTTTTATTCACTGCAATTATATTTACTTTGCATTTGCCTTCATTCATCTCAAGCTAAATAATTTAAAAGGCTAATTTTTAAAGAACCCAATTCACCCCCCCTCTTGGGTTGTCATCTGGGCCAACAGATCCGGATCATGTCTCGGATGCATCGCAACCGTCGGGTCATCGCCAATCCGATGTATTGCAACAGCTCGATTGAACATCGCCGATCAGGATCATGGTTTGGATCGATCATAATCGTCGGATCATCGCCGATCGGATGGATCGCAATGGTCCGATCGATCATCACCGATCAGGATCTTGGCTCGGATCGATCGCAACCATCGGATCGTCTCCGATCGGATGGATCGCAACGGTCCGATCGATCATCACCGATCGGGATCATGGCTTGGATCGATCACAATCATCAGATCATCGTTGATCGGATGGATCACAACGGTCCGATCGATCATCGCCAATCAGGATCATGGCTCGGATCGATCGCAACCATCGGATCGTCTCCGATCTGATGGATCGCAACGGTCCGATTGATCATCACCGATCAGGATCATGGCTCGGATCGATCGTAACCATCGGATCACCTCCGATCGGATGGATCGTAATGGTCCGATTGATCATCGCTGATCGGGATCATGGCTCGGATCGATCGCAAATGTTGGATCGTCTCCGATCAGATGGATCGCAACGGTCTGATCGATCATCATCGATCGGATCATGTCTCGGATGCATCACAACCGTCGGGTCATCGCCGATCCGATGTATTGCAACAGTTCGATTGATCATCGCCGATCAGGATCATGGCTTGGATCGATCACAATCGTCAGATCATCGCCGATCGGATGGATCGCAATGGTCCGATCGATCATCACCGATCAGGATCATGGCTCGGATCGATCGCAACCATCGGATCATCTCCGATCGGATGGATTGCAATAGTCCGATCAATTATTGCCGATCAGGATCATGGCTCGGATCGATCGCAACCGTCGTATCACCTTCGATCGGATGGATCGCAACGGGCCGATCGATCATCACCGATCAGGATAATGGCTCGGATCGATCTCAACCGTCGGATCGTCTCCGATCAGATGGATCGCAATGGTCTGATCGATCATCGTCGATCCATATCATACCTCGGATGCATCGCAACCGTCGGATCATTGCCGATCTGATGTATCACTATAGTTCGATTGATCATCGCCGATCAGATGTATCGCAACGGTCCAATCGATCATTGCCAATCGAGATCATGGCTCGGATCGATCGCAACCATTGGATCGTCTCCGATCGGATGGATCGCAATGGTCCGATCGATCATCGCCGATCAGGATCATGGCTCGGATCAATCACAACCATCGGATCGTCTTCGATCGGATGGATTGCAATGGTCCGATCGATCATCGCCGATCAGGATCATGGCTTGGATCGATCGCAACCATTGGATCGTCGCCGATCGGATGGATCCCAACGGTCCGATCAATCATCGCCGATCTCAATCGATCATCGGATCTCGATCGGATGGATCGCAATGGTCCGATCGATCATCGCCGATCCGGATCATGGCTCGGATCATCTCGGATCGTCTCCGATCGATGCATCGCAACGGTCCGATCGATCATCGCCGATTGGGATCATGGCTCGGATCGATCGCAACCGTCGGATCATCTCCGATCGGATGGATTGCAATGGTCCGATCGATCATCGCCGATCAGGATCATGGCTCGGATCGATCGCAACCGTCGGATCGTCTCCGATCGGATGGATTGCAACGGTCCATTGATCATCGCCGATCGGGATCATGGCTCGGATCGATCAAAACGTCGGATCGTCTCCGATCGATGGATCGCAATGGTCCGATCGATCATCGCCGATGGATCGATGCATCGCAACCATCGGATCGTCGCCGATCCGATGTATCGCAATGGTCCAATCGATCATCGCCGATCGGGATCATGGCTTGGATCGATCACAACCATCGGATCATCGCCGATCGGATGGATCGCAACGGTCCGATCGATCATTGCCGATCGGGATCATGGCTCGGATCGATCGCAACCATCGGATCGTCTCCGATTGGATGGATCGCAACGGTCGATCGATCATCGGCGATCGGGATCATGGCTCGGATCGATCGCAACCATCGGATCGTCTCTGATCGGATGCATCGCAATGGTCCGATCGATCATCGCCGATCGGGATCATGGCTTGGATCGATCGCAACGTCGGATCGTCCGATCAATGGATCACAACGGTCTGATCGATCATCGCCGATCGGGATAATGGCTCTATCGGTCGGATCGATCAACATCCAATCGTCGCCAATCCGATGTATCACAACGGTCCGATCGATCATCACCGATCGGATCATGGCTTGGATCGATCGCAACCGTCGGATCATCTATGATCGGATGGATCGCAACGGTCCGATCGATCATCGCCGATCGGGATCATGGCTCGGATCGATCGCAACCATCGGATCGTCTCCGATCGGATGCATCGCAACAGTCCGATCGATCATCACCGATCGGGATCATGGCTCGGATCGATCGCAATCGGGATCGATCATCGCCGATTGGATGGAGCACAACGGTCGATCGATCATCGCCGATCGGGATCATGGCTTGGATCGATCGCAACCGTTGGATTGTCACCGATCGGATGGATCACAACGGTCCGATCGATCATTGCCGATTGGAATCGGCTCGGATCGTTCGCAACCATCGGATCGTCTCCGATCAGATGGATTGCAATGGTTCGATCGATCATCGCTGATCCATCATATCTCGGATGCATCGCAACCGTCGGATCATCTCCGATCCGATGTATCGCAACGGTCCGATCGATCATCGCCGATCGGGATCATGGCATGGATTGATCACAACCATCAGATCATCGTCGATGGATGGATCGCAATGGTCCGATCGATCATTGCCGATCAGGATCATGGCTCGGATCGATCGCAACCATCAGATCGTCTTTGATCAGATTAATCGCAACGGTCCGATCGATTATCTTCGATCGGGATCATGGCTCGAATCGATCGCAACCATCGGATCGTCTCCAATCGGATGGATCACAACGGTCCGATCGATCATCACCGATTAGGATCATGGCTCAGATCGATCGCAACCATCGGATCACCTCTGATCGGATGGATCGCAATGGTCCGATCGATCATCGTCGATCGGGATCATGGCTCGGATCGATCGCAACCGTCGGATCATCTCCGATCAGATGCATCGCAACTGTTGGATCGTCGCCGATCTGATGTATCGTAACAGTTTGATTGATCATCGCCGATCGAGATAATGGCTTGGATCAATCACAATCGTCGGATCATCACCGATCGGATGGATCGTAATGGTCCGATCGATCATCACTGATCAGGATCATGGCTCGGATCGATCGCAACCGTCAGATCATCTCCGATCGGATGCATCGCAGTGGTCCGATCGATCATCGCTGATTGGGATCATGGCTCGGATCGATCGAAACCATCGGATCGTCTCCGATCGGATGGATCGCAACGGTCCGATGGATCATCGCCGATCAGGATCATGGCTCGGATCGATCGCAACTGTCGGATCGTCTCCGATCGGATGGATCGCAACGGTCCGATCGATCATCGCCGATCGGGATCATGGCTCGGATCGATCGAAACCATCGGATCGTCTCCGATCTGATGGATCGCAATGGTCCGATCGATCATCGCCGATCTGGATCATCTCTCAAATGCATCACAACTGTCGGATCGTCGCCGATCCGATGTATCACAACAGTCCGATCGGTCATTGCCGATCGGGATCATGGCTTGGATCGATCACAACCATCGGATCATCGCCGATCGGATGGATCGCAATGGTCCAATCGATCATCACCGATCGGGGTCATGGCTCGGATCGATCGCAACCATCGGATCGTCTCTGATTGGATGGATCGCAACGGTCCGATCGATCATCGCCGATCGGTATCATGGCTCGGATCGATTGCAACCGTCGGATCATCTCCGATCAGATGGATCACAACGGTCCAATCGTTCATCGCTAATCCCGATCATGTCTCGAATGCATCGCAATCATCGGATCATCGCCGATCCGATGTATCGCAACGGTCCGATCGATCATCACCGATCGGGATCATGGCTCGGATGGATCGCAACCATCGGTTCGTCTACGATCAGATGGATCGTAATGGTCCGATCGATCATCGTCGATCGAAATCATGGCTTGGATCGATCGCAACCATTGGATCATCTCCGATCGGAGGCATCGCAATGGTCCGATCGATCATCGCCGATCGGGATCATGGCTCGGATCGATCACAACCGTTAGATCGATCATCACCGATTGGATGGATCGCAATGGTCCGATCGATCATCATCGATCGGATCATGGCTTGGATCGATCGCAACTGTTGGATCATCACCGATCGGATGGATCACAATGGTCCGATCGATCATCGCCGATCAGGATCATGGCTCGGATCGTTTGCAACCGTTGGATCATCTCCGATCAGATGGATCGCAATGGTTCGATCGATAATTGCCGATCTGGATCATGTCTCGGATGCATCGTAACCGTCGGATCGTCTCCGATCCGATGTATCGCAACGGTCCGACCGATCTTCGCCGATCGGTATCATGGCTTGGATCGATCACAACCATCGTATCATCGTCGAACGGATGGATCGCAATGGTCTGATCGATCATCGCCGATCCGGATCATAGCTCGGATCGATTGCAACCGTCGGATCGTATTCGATCGGATGCATCACAACGGTCCGATCGATTATCGCTGATTGGGATCAAGGCTCGGATCGATCGCAACCATCGGATTGTCTTTGATCGGATGGATCGCAACGGTCTGATCGATCATCTTCGATTAGGATCATAACTCGAATCGATCGCAACCATCGGATCGCCTCCGATCGGATGGATCGCAACGGTCCGATCGATCATCGCTGATCGGGATCATGGCTCGAATCAATTGCAACTGTCAGATTGTCTCCGATCAGATGGATCACAACGGTCTGATCGATCATTGTCAATTCGGATCATGACTGGATGCATCACAACCGTCGGAACGTCGCCGATCGTTGTATCGCAATAGTTCGATTGATCATCGCCGATCGGAATCATGGCTTGGATCGATCATATCATCGGATCATCACCGATCGGATGGATCACAACGGTCCGATCGATCATCGCCGATCAGGATCATGGCTCGGATCGATCGCAACCATTGGATCATCTCCGATCAAATGGATCGCAATGGTCCGATCGATCATCACCGATCCGAATCATGTCTCGGATGCATCGCAATCGTCGGATCATCTATGATCCGATGTATCGCAATGGTCCGATCGATCATCGCCGATCGGGATCATGGTTTGGATCGATCACAACCATCGGATCATCGCCGATCGAATGGATCGCAATGGTCGGATTGATCATCGCCGATCAGGATCACGGCTCGGATCGATCGCAACCATCGGATCATCTCCGATCATCACCAATCGGATCATGGCTCGGATCGATCACAACCGTCAGATCGTCTCCGATCAGATGGATCATAATGGTCCGATCGATCACCAACGATCTGGATCATGTCTCGGATGCATTGCAACCGTCGGATCCTCACCGATCTGATGCATCGCAATGGTCGGATCGATCATCGCCGATCGGGATCATGGCTTGGATCGATCACAACCGTCGGATCATTGCCGATCGGATGGATCGCAACGGTCCGATCAATCATCGCAGTTCAGGATCATGGCTCGGATCGATCGCAATCGTTGGATCGTCTATGATCAGATGGATCACAATGGTCCGATCGATCATCGCCGATCCGGATCATGTCTCGGATGCATCGCAACCTTCGGATCGTCTACGATCGGATGGATTGCAACGGTCCGATCGATCATTGCAGATCGAGATCATGGCTCGGATCGATCGCAACCGTCGGATCATCTCCGATCAAATGCATCGCAACGGTCCGATCGATCATCGCCGATCGAGTCATTGCTCGGATCGATTGCAACCATCGGATCGTCTTCGATCGGTTGGATCGCAACAGTCCGATCGATCATTTGCCGATAAGGATCATGGCTCGGATCGATCGCTACCGTCGGATCATCTCCGATCAGATGGATCGCAATAGTTCGATCGATCATCATCGATTGGGATCACGGCTAAGATCGATCGCAACCGTAGGATCGTCTCCGATTAGATAGATCGCAAAGGTTCGATCGATCATCGCCGATCAGGATTATGTCTCGGAAGCATCGCAACCATCGGATCGTCTCCGATCGGATGGATCACAATGGTCCGATCGAACATCGCCGATCAGGATCATAGCTCGGATAGATCGCAATCGTCAGATCATCTCCGATCGGATGGATCGCAACGGTACGATCAATCATCGCCGATCGGGATCATGGCTCGGATCGATCACAACCATTGGATCATCTCCGATCCGATGGATAGCAATGGTCCGATCGATCATTCCCGATCCGGATAATGTATCGGATGCATCGCAACCGTCGGATCGTCGCCGATCCGATGTATCACAATGGTCCGATAGATCATTGCCAATCGGGATCATGGCTTGGATCGATCACAACCGTCGGATCATCGCCGATCGGATGTATCGCAATGGTCCGATCGATCATCGCCGATCAGGGTCATGGCTCGGATCGATCGCAACCCTCGGATTGTCTCCGATCGGATGGATCGCAACGATCCGATCGATCATCGCCGATTTGTATCATGGCTCGGATCGATCGCAACCTTTGGATCATCTCCGATTAGATGGATAGCAACGGTCCAATCGTTCATCGTTAATCTGATGTGTCGCAACGGTCCAAACGATCATCACCGATCGAGATCATGGCTCGGATGGATCGCAACCGTCGGATCGTCTACAATCGGATGGATCACAATGATCCGATCGATCATCGTCGATCGAGATCATGGCTCGGATCGATTGCAACCATCGATCGTCTCTGATTGGATGCATCGCAATGGTCCGATCGATCATCGCCGATCGGGATCATGGCTCGGATCGATCGCAACCGTTGGATCGATCGTCGCCGATTGTATGGATCGCAACGGTTCGATCGATCATCGCCGATCGGGATCATGGCTTGGATCGATCGCAATCGTTGGATCGTAACCGATCGGATGGATCACAATGGTCTGATCGATCATCGCCGATCGGGATCATGGCTCGGACCGATCGTAAATGTCGGATCGACTCCGATCAGATAGGTGGCAACAGTCCAATCGTTCATCGCCAATCCGATGTATCGCAATGGTCCGATTGATCATCACCGATCGGGATCATGGCTCGGATGGATCGCAACCGTCGGATCATCTACGATCGGATGGATCGCAACGGTCCGATCGATCATCGCCGATCGGGATCATGGCTCGGATCGATCGCAACCATCGAATCGTCTCCGATTGGATGCATCGCAACGGTCCGATCGATCATCGCCGATCGGGATCATGGCTCGGATCGATCGCAACCGTTGGATCGATCGTCGCCGATTGGATGGAGCGCAACGGTTGATCCATCATTGCCGATCAGGATCATGGCTTGGATCGATCGCAACCATTGGATCATCATTGATCGGATGGATCACAATGGTCCGATCAATCATCGCCGATCGGGATCTTGGCTCGGATCGTTCGCAACCATCGGATCGTCTCCGATCAGATGGATTGCAACAGTTCGATCGATCATCGCTGATCCGGATCATATCTCGAATGCATCACAACCGTCGGATCGTCTCCGATCCGATGTATCGCAACGGTCCGATCGATCAACGCCGATCGGGATCATGGCATGGATTGATCACAACCATCGGATCATCGTCGAACGGATGGATCGCAATGGTCCGATCGATCATCGCCGATCAGGATCATGGCTCGGATCGATCGCAATCGTCGGATCATCTTCGATCGGATTAATCGCAACGGTCCGATCGATTATCGCCGATCGGGATCATGGCTCGAATCGATCGCAACCATCGGATCGTCTCCGATCGGATGGATCACAACGGTCCGATCGATCATCGCCGATTAGGATCATGGCTCGAATCGATCGCAACCGTCGGATCGCCTCTGATCGGATGGATCGCAATGGTCCGATCGATCATCGCTGATCAGGATCATGGCTCGGATCGATCACAACTGTCGGATCATCTCCGATCGGATGCATCGTAACCGTTGGATCGTCGCCGATCTGATGTATCGCAACAGTTCGATTGATCATCGCCGATCGGGATAATGGCTTGTATCGATCACAATCATCGGATCATCACCGATCGGATGGAACACAATGGTCCGATCGATCATCATCGATCAGGATCATGGCTCGGATCGATCGCAACCGTCGGATCATCTCCGATTGGATGCATCGCAGCGGTCCGATCGATAATCACCGATCGGGATCATGGCTCGGATCGATAAAAACCATCGGATCGTCTCCGGTCGGATGGATCGCAATGGTCCGATGGATCATCGCCGATCAGGATCATGGCTCGCGGATCGATCGCAACTGTCGGATCGTCTTCGATTGGATGGATCGCAATGGTCCGATCGATCATCACCGATCGGGATCATGGCTCGGATCGATCAAAACCGTCGGATCGTCTCTGATCTGATGGATCGCAATGGTCCGATCGATCATCGCCGATCTGGATCATCTCTCAGATGCATCGCAACCATCGGATCATCGCCGATCCGATGTATCGCAACGGTCCGATCGATCATTGCCGATCGGGATCATGGCTTGGATCGATCACAACCGTTGGATCATCGATGATCGGATGGATCGCAATGGTCCAATCGATCATCGCCGATCGGGGTCATGGCTCGGATCGATCGCAACCATCGGATCGTCTCCGATCGGATGGATCGCAACGATCCAATCGATCATCGCCGATCGGTATCATGGCTCGGATCGATCGCAACCATCGGATCATCTCCGATCAGATGGATCACAACGGTCCAATCGTTCATCGCCAATCCCGATCATGTCTCGAATGCATCGCAACCGTCGGATCGTTGCCGATCCAATGTATCGCAACGGTCCGATCTATCATCACCGATCGGGATCATGGCTCGGATGGATCGCAACCGTCGTTTCATCTACGATCGGATGGATCGCAATGGTTCGATTGATCATCGCCGATCGGGATCATGGCTCGGATCGATCGCAACCATCGGATCGTCTCCGATCGGAGGCATCGCAACGGGCTGATCGATCATCGCCGATCGGGATCATGACTCGGATCGATCGCAACCGTTGGATCGATCGTCGCCGATTGGATGGATCGCAATAGTCCGATCGATCATCATCGATCGGATCATGGCTTGGATCGATCGCAACCATTGGATCGTCACCGATCGGATGGATCGCAACGGTCCGATCGATCATCGCCGATCAGGATTATAGCTCGGATCGTTCGCAACCGTCGGATCATCTCCGATCAGATGGATCACAACGGTCCGATCGATAATCGCCGATTTGGATCATGTCTTGGATGCATCGTAACCGTCGGATAGTCTCCGATCCGATGTATCGCAACGATCCGACCGATCTTCGCCGATCAGTATCATGGCTTGGATCGATCACAACCGTCGTATCATCGTCGAACGGATGGATCGCAATGGTCCGATCGATCATCGCCGATTCGGATCATGGCTCGGATCGATCGCAACCATCGGATGGTATTCGATCGGATGCATCACAACGGTCCTATCGATTATCGCGATTGGGATCAAGGCTCGGATCGATCGCAACCATCAAATCGTCTTCGATCAGATGGATCGCAACGGTCCGATCGATCATCGCCGATTAGGATCATGGCTCGGATCGATCGCAACCATCGGATCGCCTCTGATCGGATGGATCGCAACGGTCCGATCGATCATCGCCGATCGGGATCATGGCTCGGATCGATCGCAACCGTCGAATCGTCTCCGATCAGATGGATCACAACGGTCAGATCGATCATCGTCGATTCGGATCATGACTCGGATGCATTGCAACCGTCGGATCATCGCCGATCCGATGTATCGCAATAGTTCGATTGATCATCACCGATCGGGATCATGGCTTGGATCGATCACAATCGTCGGATCATCGCCGATCGGATGGATCACAACGGTCCGATCGATCATCACCGATCAGGATCATGGCTCGGATCGATCGCAACCGTTGGATCATCTCCGATCAGATGGATCGCAACGGTCCGATCGATCATCGCCGATCCGGATCATGTCTCGGATGCATCGCAACCGTCGGATCATCTACGATCCGATGTATCGCAATGGTCCGATCGATCATCGCCGATCGGGATCATGGTTTGGATCGATCACAACCATCGGATCATCGCCGATCGAATGGATCGCAATGGTTGGATTGATCATCGCCGATCAGGATAACGGCTTGGATCGATCGCAACCATCGGATCATCTCCGATCAGATGGATAACAATGGTCCGATCGATCATCGCCAATCGGGATCATGGCTCGGATCGATCGCAACCGTCGGATCATCTCCGATCAGATGGATCACAATGGTCCGATCGATCACCAACGATCTGGATCATGTCTCAGATGCATTGCAACGGTCGGATCCTCACCGATCTGATGCATCGCAATGGTCAGATCGATCATCGCCGATCGGGATCGTGGCTTGGATCGATCACAACCGTCGAATCATCGCCGATCGGATTGATCGCATCAGTCCGATCGATCATCGCAGTTTAGGATCATGGCTCGGATCGATCGCAATCGTTGGATCGTCTATGATCAAATGGATCGCAATGGTCCGATCGATCATCGCCGATCCGGATCATGTCTCGGATGCAATGCAACCGTCGGATCGTCTACGATCGGATGGATCGCAATGGTCCGATCGATCATCGCTTATCGGGATCATGGCTCGGATCGATCGCAACCGTCGGATCATCTTTGATCAAATGCATCGCAACGGTCCGATCGATCATCGCCGATCGGGTCATGGCTCGGATCGATCGCAACCTTCGGATCATCTCCGATCGGTTGGATCGCAACAGTCCGATCAATCATTGCCGATCAGGATCATGGCTCGGATCGATCGCTACCGTCGGATCATCTCCGATTGGATGGATCGCAATGGTTCGATCGATCATCACCGATCGGGATCATGGCTTAGATCAATCACAACCGTAGGATCATCTCCGATCAGATAGATCGCAAAGGTTCGATCGATCATCGCCGATCCAGATCATGTCTCGAAAGCATCGCAACCATCGGATCGTTGCCGATCCGATGTATCGCAATGGTCCGATCGATCATCGCCGATCGGGATCATGGCTTGGATCGATCACAACCGTCGGATCATTGCCGATCAGATGGATCGCAATGGTCCGATGGATCATCGCCGATCAAGATCATGGCTCGGATTGATCGATCGTAACCATCGGATCGTCTCCGATCGGATGGATCGCAACGGTCCGTTCGATCATCACCGATCGGGATCATGGCTCGGATCGATCGCAACCATCGGATCGCCTCCGATTAGATGGATCGCAACGGTCCAATCGTTTATCGCCGATCCGGATCATGTCTCGGATGCATCGCAACCGTCAGATCATTGCCGATCCGATGTATCGCACTAGTCCGATCGATCATCACCGATCGGGATTTTGGCTCAGATCGATCGCAATCGTCGGATCGTCTACGATCGGATTGATCGCAACATTCCAATCGATCATCGCTGATCGGGATCATGGCTCGGATCGATCGCAACCGTCGGATCATCTCTGATCGGATGCATCGCAATGGTCCGATCAATCATCGCCGATCGGGATTATGGCTCGGATCGATCACAACTGTTGGATCGATCATCGCCGATCGAAGGGATCGCAACGGTCCGATCGATCATCACCGATCGGGATCATGGCTTGGATCGATCGCAACCGTTGGATCATCGCCGATCGGATGGATCACAATGGTCTGATCGATCATCGCCGATCGGGATCATGGCTTGGATCGATCGCAACCGTTGGATCATCTCCAAACGAATGGATCACAATGGTTCGATCGATCATCGCCGATTAGGATCATGTCTCGAATGCATAGCAACCATCGGATAGTCGCCGATCCGATGTATCGCAATGGTCCGATCGATCATCACCGATCAGGATCAAGGCTCGTATCGATCGCAACCGTCGGATCATCTCCGATCGGATGGATCGCAATGATCCGATCGATAATCGTCGATCGGTATTATGGCTCGAATCAATCGCAACCATCGGATCATCTCCGATTAGATGGATTGCAATGGTCCGATCGTTCATTGCCGATCGGGATCATGTCTCGGATGCATCGCAACCGTCGGATCGTCGCCAATCCGACGTATCGCTACTGTCCGATCGATCATCCCTGATCAGGATCATGGCTCGGATCGATCGCAACCGTCGGATCGTATATGATCGGATGGATCGCAATGGTCCGATCGATCATCGCTGATCGAGATCATGGCTCGGATCGATCACAACCGTCGGATCGTCTTCGATCAATTGCATCGCAACGGTCCGACGATCATTGCCGATCGGGTTATGGCTCGGATCGATCGCAACCTTCGGATCATCTCTGATCGGATGGATCACAGCGGTCTGATCGATCATCGCTGATCAGGATCATGGCTCGGATCGATCGCAACCGTTGGATCGTCTCCGATCGGAGGCATCGCAATGGTCCGATCGATAATCGCCGATCGGAATCATGGTTCGGATCGATTGCAACCATCGGATCGTCTCCGATAGGATGGATCGCAACGGTCCGATCATCATCGCCGATCAAGATCATGGCTTGGATCGATCACAACCGTCAGATCATCGTCGATCGGATAAATCGCAACGGTCCGATCGATCATCGCCGATCAGGATCACTACAAGAAAATACTGAAATAGCGACGCAAATTTAGCGACGCATAATTGCGTCACTAAATTGCGACCACTTTGCGACGCCATTGTGACAACAAAAATATTGCGACGCATTAGCGACTCATTAGCGACTCAATTAACCAAAAAATAAAAAAATTAAATTTTTAATATTGCGACGCAAATATTGCGTTGCAATATTTTTAAATTAATTTTTTATGAATATAAATATCAATAAAAATTACGACGCAATATTTGCGTCGCAATGTTTTTAAAAGAATTAAATATTTTAAATAGCGATGCATTCGCGACGCAATAAAATAGTTAATTAGAAAAATTATTTTTAATTTTGCGATGCATCAATTGCGTCGTAAATAATTGAAATTAAATTAAATTTTATAAAATCTAATTATCGAAAAAAAATATTGCGACGCATAACAGTGCGCCGCAATGTTTTTAAAGAATTAAATATATTAAATAGCGACGCATTAGCGACGCAATAAACTAGAAATAAGAAAAATTATTTTTAATTTAGCAACGCAACAAATGCGTCGCAAATAATTTAAATGAAATTATATTATTTAAAGTACAAATAGTTTACAAAATATTGCGACGCATAACAGTGCGTCACAATATTTTGAAAAGAATTAAATATTTTAAATAGCGACGCAATAAAATTGGAAAATAGGAAAATTATTTTAATTTAGCGATGCAACAATTGCGTCACAAATAATTTAAATGGAATTATATTTTTTATAGTTTTAATATTTTAAAAAATATTGCGACGCCAACCAGTGCGTCGCAATATTTTGAAAATAATTAAATATTTTAAATAGCGACGCTTTAGCGACGCAATAAACTAGAAAAATAGAAAAATTATTTTTAATTTAGGGACGAAACAATTGCATCGCAAATAATTTAAATGGAATTATATTTTTTATAGTATTAATATTTTAAAAAATATTGCGATGCCACCCAGTGCGTCGCAATATTTTGGAAAAAATTAAATATTTTAAATAGCGACGCA